>OLMO02000262.1:1163961-1178858 GCA_900291935.2 Cassiopea xamachana | reverse complement strand
TTTGAAGATGATAATAGTGACAATATTTTGCAATTGCAATTGTTCATTTACATCAAAAAGAACGAAAAAGTTCAAACGACGATTTTTGTGCACTGATTATCTATTTCAGTTAAACTTTCCCATAACATTTAATAATCAACTTTTTAGGCCCAAATGGATATATTTTCTTCCTCTGCGCAGGCGTTTGTCTAGTACCAGGTGGTAGGTATCGTCTTATTATCAACTTCCAAGCGTCCAGTTTCAATTTTGTATTTATTGGTTTCCATAGACAGCATTGGGATTGTAGGGGTGTTATACCCCCAATGTTGTTGCATGATTCGGTAAATTCTACAATATTTCCATCTCATTAGGTAAAACTCTGCAATATTTCGTACCATTCAGTAAACTTCGAAATACAAATTGCTTTTTAGTAATAGAATTGCTCTTCAATATTCCAAAAAGGAAACTTTTAGATGGAACAGAATTGAAAGTTACAAATAAACGTAGCAGCTTTTAAATTCATCCACCTCCTCGTTAATCATCTCCTAAATCCGTCCTTATTGATTGCAGACAACAGTAAGATTTCAGTAACAGAATTTGTTGTAAAATATAATTTTACTATCCTCTGGCTAGCTTTAGACAAAATTTAATCCATAATACCATTTTCTGATTTTTTATCGACAGCTTATCATATAATTTACATCATGCGAGCAATGAAGGGACACAAAGGGTACAAAATGGAGGATGTTACAATGTTCCATGAATGAACAAATGTTTTAATGTAAATAAATGCAGTGTAAATTTTCTTCGCTTAATTTCACATGCCACTTTTTGGCTCATTGTGCAATGCCTCTTTCTCAACATGACGCCCAGCTGTACTTTCGTTTCAATGATGCCAAGTTGTACAAACCACCCCTGTGAAATGCACAAATTAGAATGTCATGTCTGCTTAAATCTAATAGTCTGCTTTAGCTGTAATCATAAAATAAAGCAGTGAACACCAGTAGCAATAAAAAGAAAACTAAGACTTTCAAGTGAGAGATCATTGAGTGGAGAATTTTTCCTAAAAATGCTACCACACTGTTTAAATCGTATTTTGATTGTTTTACATGAGAGAAAGATCATTTAAGTAGCAAAAGATTATCTGTGCTTAGTTTTAGGTGCAATACTAAATTGAATACAATGGCCTTCACAGATGTTTATTAAGCTGTTATTTATCAAATAACCTTAAATTTATGTTCTTGCCCACGGGGTGTTATAACATTTTTACCGTTGCATGTTTAGATTAAACAGCAATAACTACGGTTTCAGTTGAATTTTTGTATCAGCATTTCGCAATTTCTTCTTGTGAACATCTTGTTTTTATTATCAACTTTGATCAACCTCCTTTAGTAACAGGCAGAGATTTTCCGAAGCACTTTCCTTTGGGGGGGGGGCATTTTTGACAATTTGTACAACTACTATTACTGAGAAAAAATGTCACGAAAAAAATTGTGACCATCTCTCTTGCAGCATGACTGATTTCTGAATAACTTTCTTCAGCATATCCTTGGTGGCGGAAACTCTGTACCAATACTGTACTCTCCCTTATGGAGTTTGCAGAGATAAGTAGTAGTTCTATTTAGGGACGACGGAGCATATTTTTGAGTGGCGGGGCTGGGGGACGAGTGACAATCTTCTATTGGGGCATGAACAGGGGTACAGATAGCGGGTTTTGTGGGGGTGTGACACCCCAACCTTTGCTGATCTCGTCGGTAAGTTTAGATTCAATAACTTTCGTCATTAAATGACTGCATGCTTAGCCATCATGAAGTCAAATGAGCTTCAATGCACCCAATAAAAATAAGAAATTCTTGCTAGGACCACGCTTCTGTCTGTAAATTAACATGTTTATCGGTAAATTAACAGCTTTGCCAGTTCCTGACAGCAAATTTGTGCTTTACACCCATTATACTCCCTCCTGAAAAGGAGGTCAAGCAGTGCCACTGAACATGGTATCGAGGTCAGGCAGGGAACCCTTGAAAAATTGTTGCAATCACATCCTTAGATTGCAAACAAATCCCTTTTTCCAATACACATGTTTTATAAGAAAATTGGTTACAAGAAAGTGGTTCTCAGCTGCTCAAAAAGTGAAGAAAGTTTTCAGTACACGTTTTTTAATAAGAAGCAAACTCTCTGGCTTCAATCTGGATGCTTCAAAACATTTCGCCAAATCCAGCCTAAAATGATTCTTAAATGTTTCTTAAATTTAACGACTTCCAATGACAATAGCAATCCAGATTAGCAAATTCTGATGGGAAAAAGATGCTCAGGTTTCGTGAGGCATGTAATGTATTGATTCTATTTTCTTGCTTTTTTGGTAAAAAATTTGCTGGTAAAAGCAGTTTTAGTAAGTCATTATTTGAACTTCCAGCCTGCCGATATTTCTTAATTTTTGTCTAATTTCAGCCTCATGTTTCTAATAGGCATGTTTCTTGTAAAAAAGAAATGTACACTGGACTTTTGAGACTTTAGAAACTTTTTAGCGTTGATGTATACAAAATTCAATTTGTCTGTGTACAAATGCTATTTATGCGATATGGGCTACCCTCTAACTGTTTCAGTCCTGTTATTCACGAAGATTTATCATCATTTCACATGTACATGGAGCTTTTTCACTTTCCATTAATGTGCATGCGCAAAACATTGGAACTCAAAAACTTTTGCTGAGACAGTGGTAAGAAAGTTTAGATGATGGAATCGTTAAAAAGTTGAGAAAGTTTCAGTACTTGGCCAAAAAACTTCTTATAAAAAAACCTAAATTAAAATACATTATATCTTAGATTGGAAAGAAATATCAAATAGCTACTAGCAGAAAATTGGGGATGACACCGCGGTCCCCCTGGCTCCTGCGTGCCTGCTAGTGCACGTCCTAATACCATGTGATGGTGGAGAGGGTAGAGATTTCTTTAGACTATAACAAACAGTGCAGATCATCATCATCATCATCATCATCACCATCATCATCACCATCATCATCACCATCATCATCACCATCATCATCATCATCATCATCATCATCATCATCATCATCATCATCATCATCATCATCATCATCATCATCATCATCATCATCATCATCATCATCATCATCATCATCATCATCATCATTTATAGTTGGGTATTGTTGTAGTTGTTGAATCTTATTGTTTTTGCTTTATATTCTTGTTTTCTCATTTCTCGCTTCATGCTCCTCGCCTCATACTTCTCCTTTCTTAGTAATACTTTGTACTTTGAGTTACTCGCATATTGACTATATCAACAAACACCATAATTACAACTATAGTTGTTGAAACTAATTCAGCCCAACTATTAAAACAAAGTGGAAAAAAAACAAAGACTAGACTACAGTACAGATGGGAAATAACATATTTAATTACAAATTAAGCAATAGGATGATTTGTGATCCCATTTTGTGAATAAGTTACGATCAACATCAAAGAACAATGGCAATGTGCGTAGCGTTAACCCTACTTGGCCCTCCTTTTCCATGTGTCTGTGCAGGTCAACTAATTGTTTCGACGACGCATGCGCATAGCAGTTGTCCACCATGCCATCGTAGTAACACCTTGGAGGAAATCGGTCTTGCGCCCTATTTCGGTAAGTTTTGTTGTTACTTTTTCAGTATTGTTTGACAACCATGGAGGGAAGAAAAACGTTGTAATTATTATGGCAAAGTTGTGTTTTGTATTTCACCGAACAGGTCTCTGAATTCAATTCATTCTGTGTTGTTAATCTCCAAGGTCAATTCTCCTTGATCATTTTCCATGTAACGAAAATGTTAAGTTGAAGTGAATTTGTTTTCCATGGAAAGCAAGACATTAATGAAATATGCAACGAAGAACGGAGCAACTAGTTTCATGTTGGTTGATGTTTAACTCTTGCAGGGCGAGCTAAAAGCGTAGATTTGCTATGGCTGTCTAGGCCGATGGCTCGAAGATGAGCAGAAATCCAAGATGGAGGACTTCGTTGTCAACATCTTTCTTTGCGCTCTAGCAATGAGTGTTTTCGAGTATAGTAATGTATATATTTAGTTTAATGTGAAGATTTTGGAGTCTTTTAAACAAAAATTGCTGAAGATTTTGCCGATGAACTTTATTGGGTAGCTATGAGATACATACCTGTAGCATACCTAGGCCATATGCCAGTTTCAGACCGTTGTCTGCCTCAAATAGTTTGATTTTCTATCAGTTTCAGTGGTGATCTGCTACAAACAGGGGCCAATCCAGAGGGCTGGTGAGTTATGGCCTCCCAAGTGTTTCCAATAGGAAGCAATCATGTTAAGAAAGTTTTCGTATGAAAATGAAAATTAAGCCCCCCCAAAAGTCCAGCTCTGGATCTGCCCCTATCTACAGATGTAATGTACACGTTTTTTATAAGAAACCCAGCTCAAGGGCTAGTACTACAATTTTCTTAATTTTTGGCCACATTTTTGGTTCTAAAAGTTTTGTAATTTAATGAAATAAATTACTATCAACATGTATACAGAACGTGAATGTAGCAAATTATTTGTCCTATAACAAACATGCATCAGTACAAGTTAAGTTCTAAAACAATGTCATATTCACATTGTTTTGGTACAGCTTTACATTGAACCAGGTAACAATTTCAATGTGCTATTTGTCTATGGTTTCTTAGCTCCTTCTTTGTGGTTCTAAAAGTTTCTTAAATTTTCGGCTGTCTAGTACTAGGTTGCTTATGAAGTGGTTTCTTATAAAAAATGTGTAGCTAGTTGTAGATTGTTATACTTATACATAGACATAAAAATGTGTAGTGTGCAGCTTAGAGATTGGATGGGCTTTCTGGTACCCCATGTTAGGATATTTGCTTTATGCTTTTAGGTTTTACTTTGAAAGTTCATCATAATGAACCAAGAAAATAGTGAAGAAGGTAAGGAAAAGGCTGTAAGTAATGCCAATACTTCAGAAGCAACTTACATCTGTCAGTTCTGCAATTCACAGTTTAACAAGAAGGAGGAATTCTTGTTGCATTTTACAGAATCTGACTGCAAGATTCAAAGTATTGGACGAATTGAAAGTAGGCCATTATCCCAGATGGAAGGTGTTCAAGAATTTTCAGGTAGCACAACTCAATCAGCACCTGATAACGAGGAGGAGCATTCCCAAACTGTAGCTTCACCTCAAATTATTTGCACTGTTGATATGATTCTTTGTGAACAGGGAAACAAGATTTTTATTACACCTGATACTCTACGTATGGGAGAGCAGCCTGAGAATTTGCAAAGAATAAGCTTTATTTGTCAAGTGCCAGATGATAGCCAATCAGAAAAGACTGTTGATCAAAGTGCTGGTAGTGTTTCCCAAGCTCAGCAGATTGTAATTGCTGAAGGGACAAGCTCAAATTTGTTGGCTTCAACTGCAGCCATTGAAACAGTTTCAGGAAGTGCCACACAGCATGTTGAAGTCTTTGAAACTGTAGATTCAAATTCAATCAATGAAGAAGCAATGAATGTTCAACTAGTTGTTCAGGAGCCAAAAAGTGAATCAGATGAGATTTTGCCAAGTGAAGTCCAAAGAACAGATGAGAATAACGGACATTCTTCTTCAGTTGATGAAAACAGTGCAGCTATTGCAGATCTAGAGTTTCAATTTCAATGCCATTTGTGTGACAAAAGGTTAAAAACAAAAGCTGGACTTGAAAGACATAAAATTTTCCATACCAGAGAAAAGTCCAAAACATATCCTTGTGACACATGTGGTAAGCATTTCACCACAGCAAATCGTTTGTTAAAACACGAAGAAATCCATGAAAGAACAAGGGAAGAAGACCATCGTAGGAAGCATGAGATGGAAGGAATAGATGATAACCCAGATGGTAGTAATGAAACCTTCATTTGTGAGACTTGTCAGAGAACATTTAGTCATTCATGCTGTTTGCTTGAACATGAGAGGAGCCATTTCAAAGAGAGACTAAAGAAGGGTAAAGACAAATTTCCCTGTGGCCTTTGTGATAAGTCATTTCATGCAGCTAGCCACCTTGCTAGACATGAGAAATCTCATGATAGAAGAAATGAATTTACTTGTGAGGAATGTGGAGAGTCTTTTGCTAGGAAAAACAGTTTGCTTAAACATAAGATTGTTCATTCAGATGTTAAACCATTTATATGCCACATCTGCTCCAGAGGATTCATGCAATCCAGTAATCTGACAACCCATCTTAGGATACATACAAAAGCAAAGCCATATCCCTGCAGGACTTGTGGTAAAACATTCTCACATTCAAGCAGCCGTGTAATCCATGAAAGAACTCATTCAGGTGAGAAACCCTATGTGTGTGAAACATGTGGGAAAAGGTTTCGGCAATCTGGAGATCTGGCAAAGCACACTAGGTCACACACAGGTGAGAAACCTTACCAATGTCCAGTTTGTGCGAAGACATTTTCTGTTCAATCAAATCTGCTGGCACACCTTAGGATTCATGTGAAGAAGAATTCTCAAAATGCAGCAGCGCTTGCTTTGGTTTTAAGTGAAGGAACTACAGAAGCTGTAGGGACAGTCACAGTGAGTGAAGTGACACCACAATTATGCACTGAAAACATGAGCAGTTGAAATGTACATTTTACATACAAAAAACTTCTTGGCAGAATTAAAGCCATTCTATCTAGGCTTTACTAACATAGATAACTGATCATGAGTATTTGTAAAGTTGTATGCTCATCTGAAATGATGATGCACACAGACTATTGCAGTTGATGTTCCTTTGTTTTTGTTTATTGTATTCACAACTTAATTCACAGCAGTTTATCAGTTTGGCTTTCTATGAGCTCTGTGTAATGTACTTATAAAAAAAGAATCATATGTTTCTACCAATCATCAATAAAGTTTTTGTAGTTCTCTCAAATTTTGGCAAACTTTCTCAAAAGTAAACTGTTTGTAGAGAAATATCAAAATAAGTTATTGGAGGAAAGAATTACAGAAACATATTACATTATAAAACATTAACACTTCTCATAATGATGATGATGAACAGTTACAAAATGATCTGATAAAATATTCAATTTTGATCTGGATTAAAAAGATACACAGTTTTTTTTACATAAAATTATCTTAAATCATAGAAATTGTTGTTAAAGTGTTAGGTAAAAGTGATCTATATGCATTACAAATTCCAGCTTCTACTCTAAATATATGTATTCCCCTGGGTTATGTTTATTGCAAGAATGGCTGATGGGATTTTTGAAAAATGTCATAAACAACAAGCATTGCCATGCTGCAGTAATAGATTGAGTACTGACTGCATTCAAGGGGGCATAAATGTTTCTCTGAAAAACAGTCATAATCTCAGAACAACAACCATATACTTTTAATTAACATATTTCCTGGCAAAAAATGGAATCAAAATATCATCCCGCAACCAATACTATTGGATACCATATATAAAACAACATAACCCATCCAATAAGGTATACTGACAGCATGATATGACCCTTAGTTTCTACTACATAAATTCTAAAGTTAAATCTACTGAACCAATAAAAGAAAATAACTATGGTGTAGGAGCCTTAAATATTGCATCACCAAAA
Organism: Cassiopea xamachana; assembly: GCA_900291935.2. NCBI lineage: Eukaryota > Metazoa > Cnidaria > Scyphozoa > Rhizostomeae > Cassiopeidae > Cassiopea > Cassiopea xamachana. The sequence goes on along the minus strand of OLMO02000262.1, from coordinate 1,171,297 downwards.
GTTTAGTAACCTTCAGTTTGCACAAAACATGAAAATGAGAAAATATCTGAAATGTAAATAATGTTGGGTTAAGTCAAACAAATTCTTCAGCTCTTGAATTCTTTTGAGTTTCTTTTTTCTCATCTTGTATCACTTGTGGTACTACCTCTGAAAAATTTGAATAGCATTTATGTAAAGAGATATAAAAATATTCAATACTCCAACAAGTGATTAAAAATCTTCCTTGAAATGTTATCACTAATCCAACTTCCACTTGCAGCACCAGATGTTTCAGCAATGACAATTCAATGATAAGTAGCCTTTTTTAGACTAAACACAATTAAAAGGGATAAAGTAACTTTCTTAAACAGACTACTTGTTATCTATAAGTGAATATGGTCTGTGCATAAATGGAAATATTAATCAAGTCTGCTATAGCTACAGGGTCACTTTGCACTCCCAAAGTATCTGCCATTAGTGCTGCTACTTGTGGATTAAGTACACTTATAGAAAAGGATTAAAAAATTTATAAATTGGCTTAGAAGACTATAAACAGTTTTGATCTGTCAATTCTTTACCTCTAAGTGATTTCAATTGTTTTTTTGATGCAAACTCCAAAAGAAAAGCAGGAACTGGTCTTTCTTGCCCTTCATTCTCTGATGTTGAACTGCCAGCAACAGCCTCTTCAATAATTGGACTCTTCTTGGCTGTTATCTGAGACATCTGGTAAATAAAGATGCTTTTTGTATACTAAGGGGCAGATAATACTTGATGAAATTGTGCTAGAAGCTCACAATTAGCATATGCAATCTGCTTCCCATCTCATTTGAAGATTTTTTTCATTTTTCTTAAAGAGCTGCAACACAGAATAGCACATACAGCTATTAGTATTTCTTAGCACTAATCACTTTTTCCCATGAAGTGTAACAAAATCAGCTAGAATCTATTACAAGAATTATTCTTTAAATTATTTATGAAGCAACATACCTTTTTATGTGCAGATAGGCCATCTGGGGAGGTAACAGTTCTGTTTCTAAAATGAGAAACTTCATCTCTCTGCTGGTTGTCCATTGCCTGTCCCTTCTCCAACTTTTTTGCTATGTCAAAATATAAAATATTACAACTCAGTAATGTTCTAACTAAGACTGGCATAAATATTGTTCAAAAACATTTATATATAAGCCGAAGAGCACAATGCCAAAATTGTTGGATTGAAAACTGAAGAAGAACTCAATCAGTAGTCTTGGTATGTTAATGCTGGTGCTGACATTAAACATATATGTTTACAACCAGAAAAGTTAACTCATATATATAAATATATATATATATATATATATATATATATATATATATATATATATATATATATATATATATATATATATATATATATATATATATATATATATATATATATATATATATGTTTATAGAATACATTTATAAAATGTGACAGTATATCTGCACCTAAGTTGGAGCACAAGTCTTATTTTTCTTCATTAACTATTATCTGTAATGTACTGGTTCTGAATGTGTGACAATAAAGATCACATTGTTCTAAAATTCTTTTATCAAATATTGAAAAGAGTCACGCTTCTCAATATCAGATAAAAATGTTTTTTTACAATGTCATTACCATTTGGCATTGGAAATTAGTTTTATGGCTAGCTCTATGACAAGGATAACGGTCAGATAACACATGTTTCATCTGCACTGCTTTATTTAGTAAAATGATAAACTATAGTGACAGTAAATAGCTGATTCAGAATTAGTGAAAACTTACCCAATACTAAATTGTATTGCAAGTATTATTATCCCATATTTATGAATCCAGTGATAAAACTAAGTAAGAACAAAGTAATTACCAGAAGAGTTCTCATTTGACTTCAGCCTTGCAAGCAGCTGTCTTTTCCATGCAGGCATATCATCATCACCATTATAAGCATCAATTGCTTTTATGTCATTTGTATCCAATGCACCTCTAAACCAGCACGTTTTCTGTTTTCTTTCCAATTCATTTGCAAATTTTGTGCCTGAACTAACACCAGAAAACTTCCTTTCTCTCACTGGTACATTTCTATCAACAGATGTAAAATTCTCAAACATAGATACAGGCCTATTTGTCCTTGGTTTGTATTCATTCCTGGTTCTTATAATTGCTTTCTTATCTGATTCCCCCTCCTTTTTATGCTCTTTTATTCTTTCATTGAGCTCTTCCTTTGAGGTTCCTGAATCACTACTCTTTCTACTGTTCTCTATGTTTTTTATATTTTCTTTCTGAGTAACTTCAGCTTTTTTTGAATCAACTTCACTTTCTGCATCAAATTTAATAAATTGATCCTTCACATCATCTTGCTGCTGGCCTTTTACTACTTCTTTGGAAGGTTTCAGTGGCACTCTTGGTTTTGGCTTTGGGGCTGGTGGCTTTTTCTTAGATGGCATTAAGCTCTTTTCTTCTTCTAAACTTGAAATCTTTTTCTTTGAATCCAACAAATCTTCCTTGTTATTATCCAAATTTATATAATTTTTATATGGGATGCTCCTATTACTATCAAAAAGTTCCTTCTCTCTGGCATTTGGCTCCTTTGCAACATCAGAAATGGCCATTGAAATGTCTGTCTTACCTCTAAGATGTTTTGAGTCATCTTGCTTCTTCAAACCAGAGGCATCTATTTTGTCACTGTCATTTGATGTTTCAAAAACTATTGCTTTTCCTTCCTGCTTTTCTTTCTCCACCAGAACACTCCCTATTCTGGTATCTTCAACATCTATTTCTTTTTTATATTTAGTTTCCTGTACATCCTTACCACAACTCTCCCCATCTACAAACTTAGTTTTCATATCCATATAAACACTATTGTTTGTTGTTCTATTGTCTTGTTGTGAGTTTTCTGGATCAATCCTTCTTAAATTTTGCTCCTTTGCAATTGATATACCTTCATTGCCAAACTTTTGGTCACCAAAATGGACCTTGCTCTTAATGTCTTCAGGCTTTTCTATGTCTACAGTGGACTTTGGTTCTTTGCATGACTCCTCTGTATCAGATGCTTTATATAAGGTCTTTTTCTGTCCATCACTGGATGCATGTTCTGAAAGTGCTCTTTGTTCAAATGAGTTAATATGAACAAGTTTACGCCTAAGAGGCTTTGAAAACATTGTCCTATCTTCTTCTTTCTCTTTATTTTTGCCTAATTCAGTATCAGAATATGATTCGGGATCTGTGCTAAGAGCAGAAGTACCTACAACTTTGCTTGACAACACTGCACTTGATCTTTCTATACTACCAGAAAACCCCACTAAATCCACTTCCTCAATTACCTTTGAATCACTTAAAAGTTTGTCTTTACTATCATCTGGTTTTTCTTGATCCACTTTGGGAGCTTCTAATGAATAAACTCCATCAATTTTCTTGCCATCTTTATCAATCTGTTTAGAATCTAAAGCTTGGAATGGCTTTACTATTTTGGACTTGTCAACTTCTTCTTTCAGAATTCTATCCAGTTTCCCAATATCCATCCTATTTGAATCAACAGTTGGGCAGCTTCCATCCTTACTTTCCTTAGGAATACTCACACCTCTTGTTTCTTCACTGCATGAAGAAACAAACTCTGCCACATTTGAGTCCACAATGTATCTGCTTGTACTTCTCTTGTCAATGTCCATTACACTATCTTGCTGATTTATTTCAGCAACCCTACTTTTACTGTCATTATTTTCCACATAACAAATTTCAACACTATTCTCCTTATCATTTAATTTTTCTGTTTTTGAGTCATTTTTGTCTCTGTTGTTCATGCCCTCTGGTGTATCTTTAGTCTCATTCCCACTCATCAAAGTGTGACCTCCTTCTAACATGATTATGTCAGTGCCCTGAAATATATCACTTCCATTTGCAACACTGTAGCCATCAACAATTTTATCCTTCCCATTTTCTTCTACCATGCATGAAACATCACTAGCTTTCATGACAAACACTTTTGATTCAGAGTCACTTTCTCTCTGTTCAGAATGGTCTGTGTTTCTTTTACCATCACCTGTCAACATCTCTTGCTTTCTTGTAGGTTCAGATGCAACTCTCTTTCCCAAGATATTTTCATCTCCCTTTGGCTCCTTCTCACTCAGCAATTCATCATTACACTTTTTAAATACCACAGGTTTTTTTATCACATGCTGCAGTTCATTTCCAGTGTTTTTCTTACTTAATTTTTCCTTTATATCAGATATTGAGTTCACTGTACCATCAATCTCACACTCCTCATCTACTTCACTACCTTCAGTATGCTGCTTTGCATTCTCATGGCTTCGATAGTCAAAGTGTTGGCTTTCTTTTAAAATGGTATCACTTACTAATGGCTGTTTCTTTTTTCTTGCATTCAACTCTTCCATCCAACTTGGCTTGGTTGGTGTGGTGGTTTTAGACTTCTTGAGTAGAGAATCAATATCCCTTTCTTGGCCTTTTTGCAAAAGATGATTTGGCTCTTCTGATTCTGATGAATCTCCTTTGTGCTTCAATTTGGAAAATTCCAATTTCATCCATGCAGGCAATTCACCAGTAGGGGATTCTGCTTTTGTTAAAGGTTCTTCTTTTGGTTCATCTTTTGATATTTGGCTGGCACCTGATGATATCCAGTTTTCATTTAATTTCTGAGTAGGTGGTCCTTTTTCCTGTTTCATTTTCTTCTTTTGTAGTTCTTCAAGCCAATTTGGCTTTGTTTTCACAACAGGTACTTCTTCTCCTTTTGTCACATCAACCTTACTTTGCTCAGCTGCATTTTTCAATAGCATTGCAGAAGACTGACCAGTTTTTGGCTTCACTCTTGGCTTTGGAGGAGGCACCTTACGATTCAAATTATCGGATGCTTTATCAATAATAGAGGTACTCTTATCAATTGATTCACTTTCAGTTTTTCCATCATTCCCATGAGGTTGTAAAGATGTAGGATCTAGAGGCAGTTGTTGCACACTATCATCCTGCAGTCGACGGTGCAAAATGGGTGATCCTCTTACACCAAAAACATCTTTCTCTGTAACCAAAACAAGATGAGGTGATGGGGATCGACTGAGATCTGGTGCTTTCTGTAGGTTCTTTTGAGAAATTGGACTCTCTGATCGAGGTGTCAAGGGGCTTACTGACTGCGGTGGTGAGACAGGGCTTTTAGATTTCAATGGCTGAGAAGGGATGTTTTCCAATGAGTCACTTTTATTGCTTTGGGATTTTGGTGGAACCGAAGGCTTAGGCTGCAATATGAAAAATAATCAAATCTGAGGAAAACTGGTAAACTCTCCAATGAAACAGGAATGTAGTGAAAGAGAACACAGGAAAGCAACTGAAATCATTTTCTTCTCCACCATGGTAATATATTTTTCAAGTAACTTGTGGGTATTCTGTGTTAAACTCCTCCTATCATCTCAATGTGTGACAATAAAATTGTTTTTAAATCATGAAGCTAAAATAAACTTCATAAATACATCTAAATCTCCTGTGACTGTGATAGATAGAAAGGAAATTTTGTCACAGAGCTCCATCCATGACAAACAATAAGAGCTAAGCAAAAAAGAAACTATGACAAAAAACAAAAAAATTAGTTGCAACCAGGTGTTTTAAAAGTGAGACTCCTACACCTTAAAGCACCTTAAAGAATATGCTAGCTCTGGAAAGTTAGGCATGTGTCAGTGACTAACCAAGGAGATATAACTAAAAGGTTCTGATGACAAAGAAAAAATCATTCAAGATACAATTTGCTGTCTTACCTTTGCAAGTGGACTTTTCTTCTTGTTCAAAGCACTACCAAGATCTGACATCAATTTTTCATTGAATATTGGTGAGCTAAATCTATTTGGAGGGCGTATGGCCTTCTTTGGAACCTCTTCTGGTTGTGTGGCTTCATCCATTTCAATAGTGACATTTAAAGTCCTAGGAAAAAATTGTTCTTGATTTTCATAAAAAGTTGGGTAGAGATAAGCCATTGTGCTCTTCATGAATGTTAATATCTAAATAAATTTTAACATTGGAAGATATTTTATGGGAGAGTGCAATAAAAATCATTTAGGGCTACATCTGTTAATAATATCATGAATTTTGAAGAAATTTCAGTTTCCAAATGATGATGGCTCCCATTAACTATCTTTTTATTGATGTGAAAATTATCAACAGCAACCATGTATTAAACATATGTCAAAGCCTGGTCCATTTACAGGCATGGCCAGTACAATTAAATTTCTGTTTGTGTACCCATACTAGGTTGCTACTGCAGAGTGGCTCCTAATTTGTAGAAACTATTTACATGTCAGTAACCATAACAGTTAGAACACATGCTTCCTGTGTGGAAGGTCTACAGTTCATATTTGACTTGGGGCCTTGACTGAATGTTTGTTCACTGTTCACCCAGCAATAAATGAGTACCTGGCGGTAACACTGGGGAGATAAAGGTAGTAAGAAAAGGAACTGGACACCCTAACTCACATTTTGACGGCTCAGGATAAGTGCCCTCTCTACTAGGCACTCCTCTACATGTGAAAGCATATGGGACCACCTTTACCCTTGCCTTTAACTTGCAACTTAATGTTTTGAAGCAGAGTTCTCTAGAAGTGTAATTATCAGCTATGACAAACATACTATCATGGAAGACAGATATTAACAACAACATTCCAGTAGAAAACACAGATCCTAGTCTGGGAACCAATGTTTTTGCAAGATGCCTACTGAAGACTGATACAACTTGCATAGAGTTCACTGCTTGTTCAGAAAGCTCTTAAGAAGAGACTGTAATGCAAAAATAAATCAACTTACGAATTAGATGATCCACTGTGATCTCTGAGTTTTACTGATTCATTTTCAGTTGTAGCAACCCATGCCCATGACTGAGGCCTTCGTCTTTTCTGAACTCTCCTTTGCGCCAAATCAGCTTTAAATCTCTCTTTTGAAAAATCCAGCTGGACTGAAGATGCCTTTTAGAATAAGAAGAAAATATTACTAGAAAAATCTCATAATGATAAAGTTATTGCAATATTTTGGTCTCATAGGACTTCATGATAACACAATTATCAAAAGATCTGCTATACAGAACATTATATTTTCCACAATTTCCCTTACATAAAAGTAAAACTTACCAGATGTGAAGCAAAGTCAAGATCCAAGTCATCATTTTCCATTTTTCTAGGAGATTTAGCAGGTTCTGAATCTTTCTAGAAAAATTTCAAATAAAAGAATAGAAACTGCCAATTTTTTAATGTGTATTTTCAAATACTCATGAAACTTTAAAAATCAAGGTGAAAATGTAGAATGAACACTACCTTCTCTGTTGACCGAATAACTTGAAGATAATCTTTCTGCAAATGAATAATATACAAAAAACAG
>OLMO02000262.1:1105948-1119128 GCA_900291935.2 Cassiopea xamachana | reverse complement strand
ATATATATATATATATATATATATATATATACATATATATTTATTTATTTTTATATATATGCATATATAAATTGGAAGCACTTAAGTATCATGACAATTACTGGATAATTGATGAGTAATCCATTGTTGACAATTTGTTGTAATTTTTGAAGTGTTATAAAAAAGATGACACCAAAACTTAGAATTATAAAATGCTATTCTAGTTATGTAGAGAAGTGTTGATGCACTTCCATTTTGGGGGCATTTTAACCAGTTGACCAACTACTATTACCAAACAAGTAATAGAAAATTTCTGCAGCATGGCCGACTTTTTGACAGACTTTCTTGCAATTTCAAAAATATTGGGAGGGTCATGATACCCCCACAACCCCAAAAAGCACATCACTGTAGTTAATAGGTTTTATTGGATGCATCATGCTTCATTTTCCCCAAGATCTTGATTGTGGGTATTTTTTCTGTGGTTTATTTTGCACCCTCTCCAATGCGAAGAACAGTATCATTAAATTATATCTTCCCATTGATAAATATGAAAGGGACTTGTTTATGCTAGAATTATCTTGTTACTTAGGGTGTTTGTGTAAAATGCAACATGGAATCCACTGATGCTTGCGGCTCAAAAAGAATATTTTGTGTAATTTGTTGGGAAGAAAGAGAGGTAATGTCAGCTAAAGCTTACAAATTGTAATCACAATAGACTTAAAAGTAGAACATATATAGTTAGCAACTGCATTGTAAATGGTATTTTTGTATCATTTTAAATATGTATTTCTTTAATTTTGAACTTTTCTATTGTAATTTTGTCAAATTTTATTTTCATTTTTTTGTCATTTTTTAGCTTTTGAAGAAATCTGGTGCTTGGTTTTTGAAGTCAATGCCAGTGTATATCACTCCGGAGGAGAGATTGGCTAGAATGGTATGACCATGGTCCACTGATGATATTTTTGTTCTAATAGTTGAGATTTTATTTCTGTTTTGTGTCATTTTAGCTAAATATTACTTTTTAATTGTCATCTTTAAATGCTATAATATTTAAAATTTAGCCATCTCTATAGGCAATCTTAAGAATTTCACAAGGGAATTCTGTCTTACATTTTGCTTGACTATTAAAGTTATGATTAATGTTTTTGTCACTCTTTTAATTTGATATCTCCCTTAAAAATACTCTTTGAGTATGTCACTCCTAGAAGATTTTTTTAGGCCTAGATCTACCGTTATTATGCACTTACATTGGATTTATTTGCATTTCACTTTGATTCTTGTGTTTCTTACAGAAGGAAAGAGGATATGACACTTCAGAACCATATTTGAACACCTTGAATCCACGTGCTTCACTTACACCTACAATCCGAAGGCCATCATTTTTTACAGAAGAAGGTATGTTTATTTTCTTTTGATGTGGTATCACTGAAAGACGGTATTAATCTTTTAACATCAAGCAATATGAAAATCAATATGAAAACAATATGAAAACAAAGATTTTTATAGATTTGGTTGTTGCAATTAAGGCATCTACTTTCTGTATCCTGTTACATGTTGTTTTACAGTATAAGAAAAGAGTTTATAAGAAAATGAGGCTCAAATGGTCAAGATCTTAAAAAAATCTTAAGAAAATCATGAGGCTCATTTTCCAAAATTTAGTGTTTTTATTGGCCAAAAATTGATATTTCATTATTATTGCCTTGAAAATGTTAAATGTTCAATTTCAAGTATACAATATTAATAACAAAGTTGTTAAACATCTCAGCCAGTTTATTTAAGCTAAAGTTAAGAAAAGTTTAAGATAATTTCAGGCACAATTTTGGCAAAAGTTGAGAAAATTGAGGCTCAGCGAAAATGATGTTTTTCTTATAAAAAGAAACGTGTATGTCTGCACTTTGTAGATTATAGTCAGTAGGGTTATTCAGCGGAAAGTATCTTCTAAGTTGTCCTTTAGGTTTAGGATATATGTTTCCATCAAAGTAACAATTTTTTAATTTCTTTTATACTTTAGAAGATTTTAGTGATGAAACCAGTGAAGAGTCGGAAGATGACATTTCATCAAAGATTGATTCAGTGTCAATGATTTACCAAGACACAACAGATGGATTTGATCTTGGTATTGACTGCACTGAAGTTCAACAAGGTAAGCATATTTCAGATGAAATATCAAGAGTATCATATTGTTGTTTTTATGATTTCTTGTTTTGCTTAAAAGCTTTGTTGATGGAATTTGAATGCATTCCTACCCTGTGGTTGAAAACACTGCACAGGAAATGCTAATTTCTTTTTTCTCACTCATTTTCAAGGGTGAACAGTTTTGCCATGAATTGCTATGAGTAGGAATGCTGTTTTCAAAAGAGAGTTTAAAGTGTAAGAGGGCCCCTGAGCAAAGAAAAGTGCACTTTATCTTGATTGCAGGAATTACCCCAACCTACCATTACCCTCTTTTATAGGTGGTGAAACCAGAGGCTCAAGCCCCTTCCACTTTTTTGAAGGCAATGGGGTTACCTTTTGGGAAGTAGCAAGCATGCTTTTGTTCAAACATGGGCAACTCCCCCCACATAAAACAAATTCCACCCCACTTGCCTTTTACTGTCTCTCTACAAAATTCATATTTGTTTAAATCTACCACCCTGCTCATTTTTTGCAAAGTGTTGGTAGAGTAAAAGTAAAAGTAGAGTAAAAGTAAAGCAAGTTTCTAAAAATAATAGGTTAGTTTTGTTAGTATTTCAAATTTGCCATCCTTTTTTTACTCACCCAATCCTTAGTCCTTTTTCATTCACTCCAGCCCCCAAGCAACCCAGTAGCACCATCCCTGACCATACCTTAGCAGAAGCATTGCAGTGGGGGTATGGGGGCGTGATACCCCAACCATGGGCGATCTCGTGGGTATATTTAGATTCAATGACCTTCGTGTTAGCGAAGCACCCTTTTTGAATAGAGAGGGTACTACAAAAAGGGGACTTTCGTTCTTTTGCTGAAAAGGGCAGGGTCTGGACTCTAAGGATCCCATCCGTAGTTGCGTGCCTGTATCAGTGTGACAGAGCACGAAATTCCTTGGCATTTGCAATAGGCCTTATCGGATCTGGTAAACTCTTTATGTTGCACAGCGCGAATTTCAAAAGCTTTCTTGTAGGGAAAACAGTTAAATGAAATCTAGTATCATTTCTTTCTTTGGCTTTAGCATTTGACAATGATAGAAATTTCATGGCATCAAATTCAATTGTACTAAATTTGCAGATATACGAAACTCTTTCACGCCTCCGGAGATTCGATTGGTCCCAGAAACTCCAAATACGAAGTCAGGTTCTTTCTCATTTGATGCCGTTGATGGTGAAGAATCGGGAGATTCAATGAGTCCGCAGATTCGACCACGTGTTTCAAGCAACCTATCGGAAGGCAAAAGAAAACTTGCTTTGAAATTTAGAAAGAAAAAGCAGGAGGCAAAGGTTGATAATCAGAAGGAAGATTCGCCCTCTCCTCACAGGAAAGAGGAGGACATTGATGAAATATTTAAGAGTTATGAAGAAGAACATGCTAGAAATTTATCAAATTCACGTAGCGATTCCTGTGGTATGTTCAGTTCCATATTTATTATCTTGGAATTCATCTCCTTTTCTTCACATGTTTATTTTTCAATAATCACATTCATTAATGTATATATTTGAATTCCTCAATTGTGTGTCACTGAATTGTATGTCAATATTAATTTCTATTACATCTCCCAGTCCATCATCCATATGGGACCATCTTAAGCAAACTGGTTATACTGCGTCATTTGAGGATTTCAGCATAATTAGTGAGGACGACAACTCCTTAGATCTCCTCATCCATGAAAGTCTTCCTAGTTTCTTCTATTCCCATGATTCTCTTTTAGGCACTGTTTTACATTTTCTTGTTTTTCGTTATAGTTGTTTACCATCTTATTACGTCATATATGTTAGGTCCCGCACGTCCTTATTTTACACATGACCTTACTTTCTTGCTTTGTTCGATTTCTATTAGTTTAGCCCCCATTATCTTCTATTCCCATCCTTCTCTTTCGGTGCTTTCTGGTATTCCTTCTTTCCTATTGGTTGTTTACCATACCTTGCACCATGTGTGGTTATCCACATCTTGATTTTACATGTGATCACCTTGTTCCTGTACATATTACGATATTCAGACCTTTTAATTCTGACTGATGATAGCCCAAGAGTTGGTCGAACCGTTTTGTATATGTCAACTAGGGCTGTCAAATTTGATTGTATATGGAATGTAATATGGAATTGTGGAATATATGGAATTGCCAAAATTGGATTTAACGAAAGAAAACTATATGATGCCTTTCTTTGTCGTCGTACTTTTTTCAAACTTTCTATTTGCTTGTTAGTTCATCTATCCATGGGTGCCCTTTCTTGAATATTCCATGTTTTCATTAAATTGTTTGTCGGCCTTGGGGCACCTTGTTTAGTATTCGCGTACGTTTTAGGTCCTTTGGGATCACTGGAGTTCACCGTTCAATATGATTCTAACACTTTGGAGCTGCTTGTCATTGTTCATTGCGGAAAGGTTTGTCAATTTATTCTAAGGTGCTTGATCAATCATTGATCATTAAATCATTGATCATTCATCATTGATTAATTAAATCATTGATTTATGAGTTAGCATTTGGATCGCTTATTTTTCTTTAAATTTCACTTGGTTTTTGAGTGATTTTTTAATGTGAGTTTTATATGATTGTTTGCTTCTGTAGAGAACCGTTTGTTCATTGCATTTTTTTAGAATTTCCAGTTATTTTTTGAGTTGCTGGTTAGTTTTCGCAATGTTTATATTTTAAATCACCACAGGGTTTGAAAGCCATGGATCATGGAGTATCTTCGGATCCTTACGTGAAAACACATTTACTTCCTGGTGCATCCAAGGTTTGCTTTACGCGGTTTTTATAAGAAACCACTTTATAAGCAACCTAGTACTAGACAACCTGAACTTTAAGAAACTTTTAGAACAACAAGGAAAAAGCGAAGAAACTTTAGACAAATAGGACTTTGAAACCGTTGCCCGGTTCAACGTAAAGCTGTACCGAAACAATGTGAATATGACATTGCTTTAGAATTAACTCGTACTGATGCATTTGTTTGCTGTAGGACAAATAGTTTGCTACATTCACCGTCTGTTTATGCTGTCACAGCAATTTGGTTCGCTAAATTAAGAAACTTTTAAGAAATTTTTAGACCTAACTTATGTCCAAAAATTAAGAAACTTTTATTACAAGGCCTTGAGCTAGGTTCCTGATAAAAAAACTTGTGGCTTTTTTACTTAGCTGATGTCTATCTTATTTCTGTTGATTTGGGTTATCTGCTGTTAAGATGACGTGTTTTGAGTTTCTAGATAAGGGATATGGGCCTAGTAGTTAATGAGAGGAAGGACGAGGGGACAATGAAAAGGAGGCTGATCAAAGTCCTGCGATGTTATTGCCTCATGTATTGTTTTTTATGAGCTCTTGTTTTGACGTCACCATAAGTTATAGATTTGTTTATCTTTGTATGTCAATTGGGTCATGGATTTAGCTCACGATTTTTGGTTTTAATTCTTCATCTATATCAATTCCAGTCCACGAAAAAGAGAACGCAAACAGTTCAAAAAGACGTCAATCCAGTTTTTAACGAGACTTTGGTGTATCATGGGATTTCTCATAAGGAAGTCACGCAGAAAATACTCAGGTTTTTATCAACTTCTGATCGTTCTTTCATGTTTCTTCTGCAATGCATTTAAGTACTTGTCACTTCCAACTTATATTTACATCCTTCATTTATTTTCTTTTGAGCGGTACATGATGCGTTTTTATCAACCTTATGATGCGTTTTTGCTTCATAGGCTCTCCGTCATGGATGAAAACAAGCTCTCAAGTAATGCTTTCATAGGAGAAACATGTGTGTCTTTGAAGTCCTTGATCAATCGTCCGGTGCAGCGATTTAAGAAACTCTTAGAGCCAAAGTCTGAGGTATTTGATCATTCGATATCATCTCATTTCTGCTAATTGAAATCTCAATTATGACTATGTGTCTAGCATATTTGGGATTGTGCAACTGGCTAAATGTTAAGGATAACATTTAAATACAGTTAATTTGTTTTGATCGAGAAGAAACCCACTTTCGAGCAAGGACCTTGGCCATTTTCTAACGTTTCGCGAATTTACTCAATTTTACAGAGAATTTAGCATAAGTACAATATTTCTTTTCACCTTGATGGAAAATTGTGAAATCATGAAGGATACCTAGCTAGGAAAATGCTTCGAGGTTCTACTTCTGTGCAAGCAACTTAGATAATTCTACTCTCTGAATACAATCAGTCATTTCTTTTAACTCATTTTCTTCAGGATCTTTGCACTGCACTTTCCTACCAATGCTTGTATTTTAACCATTTCGTTTCTATTTCCACATTGTGCTTTCTATTCTCACCTTTTGCTTTCTATTTTAACCTTTTGCTTTCTATTTCCACATTTCGCTTTATATCGTCACTCTTTCACCATTGATACATGATCCTTACGTCCACTCCTCTCCAGTCCCCATCAACATGTTTCATCCATGAACCCTCTGGCCTCATAAAAGCATAACACTGTTACCTTAACCCAGATAGATTTAATTATTGGCAAAAAGTTTCGCTGGTTTTCTGTTTCTTTCCCTTGCCTTTCTCACTGGTATCTTTCTACAGACCATCTCCATCTTCCAATTTTCTTCCACGGTCAGATCAATAAGTATAAACACGGAAAGCACTAAAGCGGCTCCGAAATGATTGAGCAGAATCTGAGCTTCCCCAACGCTTCATACTTAAATGATAGCCTAACCTATGCTAACTTATGCAAATTATGCCGCGCTTAATAATTCCACATTGAAAGTTATGCAGAAAAGCACGAGAAGAAAAGACTACGTATATTATCAGTTGAACCTCTTCAGAGATGTAGAATTATACCACTACTGTCCACACTTTTAATGCCATATTGATGTCTAACACTACCTTTATGCCTTTCTAACCCTGTCTTTCAACATCTATTTCAAGTTGGCTTGTCTTTTATCCTTCCATGTTTTGCCAATCCGTTTAGTAATCAATTTTTAAACTCAGAAAAAGTGAATTAATTTTGACAAAATTTTTCCTGTTTCTTCTTTCTTTTGATTGGAGGCAGTAACTTTTACCATTATTTCTCGAAATTCATTTATTTTCCTTAATTTATGTTTGAATTTTCTTTGTTTTCCCTCCAATTTTCATTTCCTTCTCATTTCTGTCTGAGAGCTAAAATGTCCCGAAAAGGAAAGTTCCTTCTAAATGGAAGCACTGGCCTAGACTCAAAAAATGTTGCTTGGGTTTTTAGGTTCACAGTTACGAAGAACTTGTTGATGTTGATGAAAACCCAGGCCGTATTGAAGTGGCTTTGCATTATCTATCAAAAAAGCAAGCTCTCGTTGTTGGCATAATTCAATGTGCTGGACTGAAGGCTATGGATCCATCCGGATATTCTGATCCATATGTAAAATGGTTAGCTTAATTTTTCTTTCAGTACCATATCTATTTTGCTGTTTATTTAGCTGATTGATTATTTATCTACCATATTGGTTCCTTTGTTCTTTATTTTTGTCATTTGCTGTTGTTGTTGTTTTGGTAATTTTTCTTTATTAGAAGTTTCTATTCATGAAAGATCATTATTTTGAGTCAGCTCATTGGATTCTGCACTTGCAAAATCGATTGTAGCAATTTGGCAGGCAAAAACTGACCGTAAAACATTCAATCTGTGTCTTACATTTATCACTGTTTTTATCAATTCGTATATTTAACGATATTCTTGTCTTTTTTAGTCTTCTTTATAACCTGAATTCAGATTGTTTTTGTTCATCAAGTTTTTCAAAATTTTTCTCAGTTATCTGCTTCCTGATCCAAAGAAAAAGACAAAAAGAAAGACCGCAATTAAGAAAAGAAATTTGAATCCAGTTTTTGAGGAGGTTTGTTAGAATTTTGTGGACTTTATTCCAGCATTACTTTTTTTGGTAATCCAGTCAGCTTTGCATTTTGTCGATTGATGAAGTTTGATAAATTTTTGAATTTTAGCTTGCCAAATTTTTTGAAACCTCGCATGGAAATTCCATAGTATTTTCCCACCTAGCGTGCTACGTCAGAGTTTTACCATAGTTCGGTTTATTCTGACATTTGGTGGTTAATTTACTAATTTGAGTTGACAATAGACCTTGTTTGTTTTGATCATATTAGTGGTCTTGATGCTTAATGAGATTTTGTCAACTTGAAATGTGAAGTTTATAGCGTTTTTTTGTCATGCTGCTCTTGTAATTTGCTCTCTTTCGAAATTTTTTTTAGGAATTTCGTTACAGCATAAAACACAGTGAATTGGCTGGAAAAACATTGTGTATTACTGTTTGGGATCATGATGTAGGAACAAGAAATGACTTTATAGGTAGGATTTCAAAGTTATATAATATATGCTCTATATTTAGTGATAAGTGCCAGCAGCATTAGCAATTGTTGTAAGCAACGTGCCATTATCTGCCTAATATCAATATCAAGCAGTAAAAGGATTCTAACATCATTGCAGCATACTATTGTCAATATTCCCAAAGTTTCTTAACAAAAGTAGATTTATTTTCCTTCTTTATATTTTGTTTTGTCCTGTTGATTTTTCATATCATTTGATTTGCTGTTTTGCTTCAGATTTCCCATGTGCTTTGTGAGCTACGAAGTTTTTCAAATTTGGCTCTAGGTGCTTTCAGCAAATGCAACTTAGATAGCAAAATTTGTAATCTTTGGGTACAGCCGTACTTTGAAAGATAGAGAACTGATTCAAGACTCATACTGAGAATGCATCATTGCTGTTTTTCATAAGATACAGTTAGTAGGCTTTGCCTGGTCAACCAATTTTGATTTTATCCTCTTTATTTTCAAGGTTCATTGTGCTTTGGTACAAAAGCCAGCGGTGATGCCTTGAAGCATTGGTACGAGACGATGACTACATCAGATAGGCGCGTCACAAGATGGCATACTTTATCATATTTTGTACCCTCTGGAATGGAAGATGATGAATAATTAATTTGTAAGAATTTGATCATAACATATCTTAACTACGTTTGTAATGGCTCGGAATTTTATTACATAGTGATATCGGAATATTATTCTTTACCAGTTATTTTACTGCCGAATATTCGAATATTTCATAAGGGTTAAATGGTGTTTGAATTTCATCCATTCTTTGATTGTAAGTGTTAGATTAAGTTATAGTTTTATAGTAAGACACAATAAAGCGCCTGATATTATAGACTTTGTGAATCCATCTATTCTTTGATTTGCTCATCGTTTAATTTAGCATCTTAGAAATTTATTTAATAAGCTCTTTTACGTGGTAGGATTATGTATTTTTAGATTTCAAAAGAATTTTTCAGAGTAGAGAAATTCTTATTATTTTAAGAAATATTTTGATTTTATTTTCTCTGAAAGTGACTCCCTTGTAGACTGCAGCTTTTGAAATGCTGCAACGACCCTTTTTCATCTATTTTAATTACCAATTTTGTTTATTGTTTAGGATAGATCTCGTATCAGAATAAGGCCTAATTTCAGTAAGTTTTTCTGATATAACACAATCCATTTCAATAGTTAAAAGGTGAGCAAGAAAATGAGAGCCAACGATTAAACTGTACAGAAAGAGAAAACATTACCTACATTGATTACACTCTCCTATTTTATTGATTATTTTATCAGTTATTTTACTTTTTATTTACATTAAATAATGCATTAATAGTATGTGGGAAAGTAGGCAAACTTTCTAAAGTTTTAGTGTTTTCTATATAGAGAGCATTTCATCTGATACCCTAGGGTGTATTTGACTGAAATTGTTGTTCGTACGTATGTCGTATGTGTATTTGGTCGTGTAATTGGATGTGATAAGTTGGATCAGTACATTGTTCCTTCTGTTTTTTGTGAGATTCTCATACCGTTTGGGCCATTTCTATGACATTCTTAGTCACATCCTGCAAAATGGCAACTCTTTAGTTTAATAGTTCGAAGTGCCTGGTCACAGTCAAATATTCTCTCGGGTATTCTATTGTTTGTTGGTACATAGAATTGGATAAAGCTGATGTATTGTTCTAATGTGTAAGTTGTAAAAACATTATATATCATTATAGCTTTTCTCGTTTTGTCACTTTCTCTTTGTTCAATTATCGTCGTGCTTATATTGATGCTGAATTCTTTGGCAAAAAATAAGCCAAAACATTTTGTTTGAAAATGATTGACCTAGAACAGCGGTTTTCAACCAAAGTTCCCCGGGCTCCAGAGTTCCGCCAGTACAGTTTAGGAGTTTAGCTATAAGGTACGCGAATGCTATAACCAGCAGGAGTTTTTTATTCTCTTGTGGAAATAATTTACCGTATATCTTCGAATGTAGGTTGACGTCGAATACAAGTCGAGGTAACTTTCTAGCCATAAATCAAGGTTTTTTCATTGCTTCGAATATAAGTCGAGCCGAAAAATGATGTAAGAAAGAAGTAGAGTAGAAGAAAGAACAATTACCAAACAATCTTTTTTTATTAAAAAACACTGTCCAATGTCACTTAAAACCATAAAAATCTCCATTTTCTGATTTTTCGAATAGTTGCCTTCTCTGTTCGTCGTTAACATATCATGGTGTCTGGTTGTGATGCTTTATTATATCGCCGGTGATTGGTACCTGAACACGCTTAGTAGCTCCCGGATACACAAAACCGAATATAAATGGTAGTTTCGAATATCGAAAACTGAATATTGGTGGACTCGAATATAAGTCGAAATAAAGAAATAAGATTTCATTTTTGATAAAAAAACCTCGACTTATATTCGAAGATATACGGTATGTTTTTTCATGAACACCAATCTGATAAACACTGTCCGCTGAAGGCCACCACACTTATGACCAAACCTTTGTAAAGAATGCAGCCGTCTAGAGAACGCCACATTAGAAAGCTCATGTCCTGAATGCATACTGTGATGGAGACAGTGATACTGACATTTTTTTGATATTTTTCATACTTTAAACACATATTTTTAGAACGTTAGCGGATTTTTGTAAAGTCTTTGTTACGCTTATTTTTGGAAAACAAAACGCCGCTCTTAGGGTTCCTCTTCAGCAAAAAGGTTGAAAATACTGGGGTGTAAGACATGGTTTTCCTAAAATTTTGTGCTGTTTTCTTTTGCAGTCCTATATAAATACCAATATATAAGTGGAACTTTTAACTTGACTTAGGCTCATTTTGCATAGTACCTGTCTATTCCTCTGGTCTCAATACAACTCTTCAGGTTCTTCCTAGAACAGATGTGCCTCGTTATCAGTATGAGGTAGTTACACGCAACGGTTTACCAGTTGTTGTTGTCGTTGGGAACTCGTGGGGTAACTGTACGATAAGGACTTTACTTCCTTTAGTTTTTGGAATTGCATTTGCACCTCAAAAGCATCTTTTTTAGAAGAATGGATAATGCTGATGGCAATCAGATTGTTTCAATTCTCGCATTGAGCATCTTTTTTGGTGCATTTGTACTAGCCATACTGGTTATATTTAACAGGAAGTCAGACAAGAGTGACGAGACGAAAAGTTCAAACGAGAATTCTGAAAAAGAGAAGAAAGATAAACTAAAATCTAATCCTGCAAATGAAATTAAAAACAATGTTGTAAAGCAAAAGCCTAAAGTTACTAAAGATCCTGCATTTACACACCCACTGTTGTCGACAACATTAAAAGGTCATACTGGTGTCATTACTCAAACAGAATTTAGCAGATGTGGAAAGTACTTGGGATCATGCTCTGAAGGTAAATTATGATTCCTAAGAGGGGAGAGTTTGATAACTTAAGTTTTAGGCTAGTTTTTCAGCTCCTGGATTTGCCAAGAGACTTCTAGCATGACATCCTCATGGTTTTTGTGCAGTTCAAAAGCCTTTATTACGAAGCATAACAATATCAATCGTTTCTATATGTGCCCTTTTTCTTGCAGATAGAACTATTCGCCTGTGGACTTCAAAATCTTTCAACGAAAAGGATCATAAGTAAGACATGAATTACTGTGCTTATAACAGAAAATTGATTTTTTTTCTAATAGTAATCACAAGAGCATCTTGACTTGAGATTAAGCTAGCTGCAATTTTATCAGAAGCTATATTTAGTGAAAAAGTGAGAGTATGAATTTATGAAGTGCTGACTGCCCAAAAGTTTGACTCTTGCTCATATAAAAGCATCTCATGCATTTTCTAATTATTGACAATATTTTAATTCATAATTTTCATTTTGAGTGAAGGAACATTCCTTTCTCAGGTACATTCGTGTCAATGTGGAATTGGATCATGCTTCTTCAATCTCCTTTAGCCCAGATTCAAGGTAGGCATTTGTAATTATTGAGTTGTAAATCATCTTGTTTTTTTATAGTTTTGTGATTGATTGTTATGGCCCAATTGTCACTGAAGTAATCAAAGTAATTGATTGATTATAGTGATTACTGATTAGAAAAATTTATCTTGTTTATCTAGGAACTTGTACTATATTTACACAACAACTTATAGCTAAAATTCTATAGCAATGCACCAGCTGCTGTAGCTCAGAGTCACAAAATAGGTAACCATGTACTTTTGTACATGATAGAATGCACTATTATATGTGTTTGAGTTGCCTAGGGTGTTCTCTTGAAAATGATGAGGAGAGTCTCCTGGGTACTCCCCATGTAGTTATACACAGTATCACTTATTTGCTAAGGTCTCATACCTATATTTATTTTTACTATAGTCAAGCAAATGTTAATTGTTATTCAGCTCTTCTCCATCTGAGTAGAGACAAGAAACATGTATATCATCATCTTTGAATTTTTGTCTGATTTAGGGCATTCATTGCATCACTATCTGTTGGTAACAGAATTCGAGTTTTTAAAATAACAAAGAGGAAAGACTCCAGTTCTTCCTCCTTTGCTGCTGCTGATGCAGAAGATTTCCAGAAAGTGCATAAAAGTGATATTATTAATGTTGGAATTTCATCAACTGGGAAATTTATCATGTCAGCAAGCAAAGATACAACTATGATTGTTTGGTCTTTGAAAGGTCAGAAATCAACTTTGTAAGAGTATTATATGCCCATAGAACAGGAACACCAGAGCCAGGGGGCTGGGAGGGGGACTACAGCATCAAATTACAAACAGAATGGAAAAGTAGCAA
>OLMO02000262.1:1080701-1105848 GCA_900291935.2 Cassiopea xamachana | reverse complement strand
AATCGAATTTTGAATTGAAATCTAGAAGTAGCCCCATCCCAACAATTGCTTTAGGCTGTTTTCAGACTGTACACCGCTCTTAAATGTTTTTACTTTGATACAATCTGTTGAATTTTTCATTTATCTGGAAATTAAAAATTGAATAACTTCTTTTTATAAATTGATATGGATGATTTTGTATTGAACCCTGGTTCGTGAACGATTACTTAATTCCAAAGCCTTCAGATTATGACCTTCGCATGAGAGATACTCTTTATATTCCTAATGTCAGTAGATCTAGATATGGAATTAAGTCGTTCAGATTCAATGAGCCTAAGGGATGGATATCTCTCCCAGATGATATATAGCTATCAAATATCATAAGACAGTTAAAAATTCTCATGAACAATTGGTTCTCTGACAGCCAGGCACGTCACTTCAACTTAATTGTGAGGGGTGTCAGAAGATTGCTCTGCGAAAGCTTTGTATATGGTTCCTAATTTGGTTAGTTGCAGCAGTTGATCAAATGGTCCTGGGTCCAGTAATTTGTCCTACAAACTACAAATCACTGTCGGTTTTGCCCTACGAAAGAACATATTTCCTAGGTTGGAAGGATGACTCAGCTCCATACCTCCTTTCAGTTTCGTCCCTGCTGACAACGATCTTGCCTGCGTGGCCTGCAGCCAGCAGAAGTTTTTTCCGGATGCAGTTTGTATTTCTATATCTTAGCATGCATTAGTAGTATTCCCAACTATTGTAACACTAACATTAAAAAGGTTAATGTTTTTATTATTAAATTTTTAATGTTATCAAAATGTCATTCTTTTTTAGTAAATTATCAATCATTTCGATAGTATCATTCTTGTTTATGTTTGTAGAAGAATGCCATATACATACATATTTAAATTGTCTTCTCAGTGTTGCCCTGGATGGTGTAATTAGTATGGAATTATCAAATGAAGAAGAGAACTTTGTAAAGGTTGCCAAAATTGTTTTGGATGTTGTCCCACACTATCTTCGAAAGTTGTTCATAACCAAATGGGAAGAGAAATATCAAAGTACATGGCAAAGTAACAATACAAGTGGAAATGATTTGGTGGCTAAAATAGCAAACGTTAATAAAAGGTATGCAGGCAAATTGAAAGCAGGAGATGAACAGCAGTGGGACACCACTATATTGGTTTACGTTTTCTTATATTCCGGCCTCAATTTGATTGATCAACTCATCAGTGAAGAGATTGACATCATCAGGGAAACCAGAAATGAGTTCTTCGGCCATGCAACGCAGATGCCATGCCCATCGCATGATTTTACAGCAATAGTAAATAAATTCAAAAGTGTAGCAAAGAATATATTTGGTGCAGATGTAGAAAAGGAGATTGATGACATTGGAAAGGTGCCAATTGACACACAATCGACAGCTAATTTGAGGCAGAGACTGGAAGATGAGAAGAATCGCAACGACCAATTCAATCAGTCACTTGAAGGTAAACTCTTAATGACGTCAATCTTGTTAGACTTTCAACGAAACAATTGATAAGACTGGCCTGCGTTTAAAACTTTTTTTAAAAGGTCAAAGGTTTTTCAACTGATTTTGGCATGTTTTGATGCGCTGAATCCAAATATACTATCCATTTTCTTTGGTCAGGTCAAGTTTTTGAGATATGTTTAAATGCGTTGTGACCCATCAATAGTTCATGAAAAAGAGAAATGTAGCTAGCCCATTCTCTGTTTTTATATAGAAAACGAAATTAGAGCAGCCTCAAACTGAAGCTAAATCTGCATCTTTCTTTAATTTTAGGAAATTGAAAATTGTTTTGTTTACACCTAAGTTGTCATTTATTGTTTAGCAGAGCTTGTGGGGAATTGCAAGATGCACATGCGTTGATTTTCTATATGTTTTCAGAAGGTCATTCATTCAGATATTTGGCCTTTTCGGTACGCTATTTTGACTAAAGTGATTCAATACATATTGCTTTGGTATTCGACCTAAACAAGTACACCGTAAATATTTATGATTCAAAGGAACTGATGAAGTGGCAGTACTTGAGCGTTTTAGAACGGCAGTGGGTCAGAATTATCGCAAGGCAACTATCAACTTCCTGTAATTCGCATTTACTTGTTATTCTTAGATTTTGCTAGCCAAAAAGTGAGGATTAAATGGTCACATAGGTTTGTATTCAAATCAGTTGGTTTGAAGTTGAGATAGAGAAAGGACATAAGACGAATTCTGAGTTCCCAAGTATATTTTGGAATTAGAACAAATTGAGTCTGATTGCAATCGATAACAGAGCTGAAGTCCAGTCCATGTGACTTGAATCTCAAGGTACACATTTAGTCCTTTATTTAGGATTTATTATAGAGAGAGAATGGATCGAAAATGTAAGAATCATCCTGACAGTTTCTGCTATATATGTGGTAATGTGATTCTTCCTGGTCGTGTTGCTAAGATAACTGCATTTGTGAAGAAGGCATATCATTGTTACTTTGGTGTTAAGCTTGGAGACCAGGAAAAGGCATTTGCACGTGATTTTAGCTGCAAAACATGTGCTGAGCACTTGCGTGATTGGGAAAATGAGAAAAGGAAAAGCATACCATTCGCAGTTCCTATGGTGTGGAGAGAGGGTAAAGATCATGTGACAGACTGCTATTTTTGCATGACCAATCTTCAAGGAATCAATCGCAAAAACAAGCATTGTGTTTAGTATCCTGATATTCCGTCTGCCATAAGACCAGTTCCTCATGGTCCTAGCCTACCTGTTCCTAAGCCAGGTGTTGCAATCAAATCTAGCTCTGAATCAGAATGTGATAATACACATGACAGAACAGAGGCTGTAGAATATAGGTCAGAAGAGAATGACCGGCCAGTACCTCTAACACAAGCAGATCTCAATGACTTGGCACGAGACCTAAACCTCTTCAAGGAATCGTCGCAGCTTCTCGGTTCCCGTCTTCGTGAGAACAATTTGCTGGCACCTGAAACATCATTTTACTGGTATCGAGAGCGTGAAAGAGAATTCAGACAGTTCTTCACAACCCAGAGAGACTTATCGTTGGTGTACTGCAATAACATTGCTGATTTGATGAAATCAATGGGCCATGACTATATTAATACGGAATGGAGGCTTTTCCTTGATTCGTCCAGCAGAAGTCTCAAAGCAGTTCTCCTTCATAATGGAAATAATACTCTTCTATTCCTATGGGTTATTCTGCTCAAATGAAAGAGACTCATGACAGCATGGATCAGTTACTTTCTGCCCTGAATTACCATGACCATGGTTGGTTGATCTGTGGAGACCTAAAGGTTGTTGGATTAGTTTTAGGACTACAGAGTGGTTATATAAAGTATCCATGCTTTCTGTGTTTGTGGGATAGTCGGGTTGATGACCAACATTATATCAGACAAGAATGGCCGCAAAGACAAGGATTGGAACTTGGTTTGCACAATGTAAAATCTCCCCCTCTTGTTGAACCAAACAAGATATTACTTCCACCTTTGCACATAAAACTGGGACTTATGAAGAACTTTGTAAAGGCAATGGACAGAAAAGGCAAAGGCTTTACTTTCCTTCAGCAGACGTTTCCTCGGGTAAGCTTGGAAAGGCTTAAGGTTGGCATATTTGATGGGCCTCAAATACGGGAACTTATGAAGGACTCGACTTTCGATGACGCACTGAGTGCAACTGAGCTGTCTGCTTGGGGCTCTCTTAAATCAGTTATCATAAACTTTCTTGGGAAGAACCGGTGTGAAGAATACGAAAAGGAAGTTGATGAGCTCCTGAAAAACTTTCAAAAATTAGGGGCTCGCATGTCAGTCAAAATGCACTTTTTACGCTCACACTTGGACTATTTCCCTCAAAACTGCGGAGACTTAAGTGAGGAACAGGGAGAGCGTTTCCACCAAGATATTCGTGTCATGGAAGAGCGCTACCATGGCCGTTGGCATGTAAACTTTCTTGCGGACTACTGTTGGTGGTTGAAACGAGACGTGGTGGCTACTCAGCACAGGAGAAAGTCACTAAAAAGGCCCTTCATCCATGATTAGCTACTGTGTAATGTGTAATCTTTATTTTCTAAGCTTTGTTAGATAAAATTTTTTTAATTTTTGCGAAGCATTTTATGAAGAATTAAGCATAGAAGATAGCACTAAAGGGGGCTGCAAACAATTCCATTACAACCCTGTATGAGTCCAATTTTTGGATTTTGCGAAGTAAACTACCATAGAATCAGCTATCGCATGCTTGACCTTTAAAACTTTGCAGACCAGTGTAATAATGTACCTTAGCAATATAATGATACCACAAATGACTTTGTTCAGTTGTGCATTCAGTGGGACTATTCTGTGCATTATTCCCTAATTGCATGCATGTTTAATTTACCACAGGTCTGCATATAGTTGAGCATACTAGACATTACTATGATATGATTTTCTAAATACAAAGGCCTACAGTTTATCAAGAATTGTAAGGGTAAAGCGTGATGAAATTGGTGTATATTCCTTTACTCATGTTGTCCTGTAACTGCTACCATTAACTTATGACTAAGCATCTGACGTAATAAGTTTTGTTAGATTGCCCTATTTTCAAACGTTTATGCTATCTGAAGAAAGTGAAGGTGTTCAATTACTTTCAAAACACCGACAAAATAAAGGTAGCACCTTAGCTCGTCTTGCATAGATGAGAAGTAGATGGTGCTAATCGAGGAAGGAAGGAATTCAAGGGTATCTCAGTGCCCTAGAGTAATTTTTGAGAAATCTAGAATTACAACTTTTTTGCTTTCAGAATTGAAAGAACAAGTCGAAAAAATGAATGAAAAGTTTGAGAATCGGATCGAAGAAATTCAAGAACAAATCAAAACAAACCCACGTAAGTTAATGAAAATGGATTGTTATCTATCATCTCTTCATCACTCCTTTTGCTTGTTAAGTTACATTTACTTCTTCAAATTCTTTCATGCAAGAGAGGGGGTTACTGAATATCAAGGGCGCTGTGTCCCCCCACAGCTTAACAAGGGTCTGTTGGCCTCCGGAAGTTTGCTCTTTTCTTTTTTGGGCATACAGTCTAAGGCCCCTCTAAATGGAGAAGCTTCCTAACGGCCATGATCAAATTCCACACATTTTCGCATTATAGCTTAGTTTCAAATAATTTCTCCACAATTATGGATATGTAGGAGGTATAATCAATGAGGAGAGAAAATGAGTGAGGCCGTGAGAACAGTAAGAGAAGGGCAAATAGGAGTTATTGAGAATTAAAATTTCTGACGTTAACTGTCGATTCCCAACTTGATGTAATGAATATGTTGAAATAATGAATGAGTATTACTTCGAAGAAATTAGGTAATGAGAATTCTCATCTCACATTAGGTATACAAGATTTTTGTCAGAAGCTGATACCAAGTAATTTCATTATTGGTTATCATTTGTCTATTTGTGTAGCCGATTATCTAGATGTGCTAGGCAGTAGTGTTTAAAATCAGTGATGATGCTACGAGTTGACATTAAGCTTTTTCATCTCTAGAGCCATACACAGAAGAAGCTATTGGTGAGTTTACCTCTAATTTCTTTCATCTATAACTATGAGCCATTACATCATCATTAATTGTTCCACTTTTATTTGGTTGCAGTAGTGACGTAATCATGTCAGCAAAGATTTTTCTATTCTATAATGGTAGAAGGGACAGCTCTTCGTCACTTAATGAATTTCAAATTCAGGCCCGTTGAAAGCGTGACCCATGCAGTTAATTTGAGGCTAGAGATCGAAGCACTAGGAACAATAGACCGCTTTCACAATGACGTCAGGTAGCTCATGAAAATGAGATGGAGTATTGAAAACGAGAATACCAATGTTCTAAAATCATTTTGCTAGTAGCTACCCCTGAGACAGGAAGGCATTGATGGAAATACAATCGTTGTAGGTAATAGAATCTCATAAAATTGAGTAAAAATGATAATTAGAATAGCGGAAATTGTTTCGAAAGAAATGCGAAATAACTATAAGTTGATAATAGCTTCTATTGCATCATATGAAAGACAAAAGCTGCACAATTATCTAATCTTCCATGTTTTGCATTTAAAACTGGTAAACATGGAGTCAGTATATACCTTGTAAATGGGGGCAACTTGATTCCTGAAGTATTGGCGGGTGAAGAAAAATTTTTTCCGAATTTTTCCTGTTTTCCCTAAAGCCGAAAACAAATAATCAACGAAACTTCCAATGAAAAGAAAGAGATTTAATTAAATTCCTTTTTTCTAAAGAGTTAAACAGCACTTAAAAGTATTTCTGTGCAACTTTGCATTAGCCCAAAGATTGGCAAGATGTGATATATCTATTTTATCAGTTATGTCATTTTCACAATATATTATCATGAGGACATTCAGTCTTCAATCAACGGAATGACCTTTTACAAACACTTGCAGGTGCTGAAAATAGCATCTTGTATGCTTTTGCTGTAAGTAGAAATAGATTTTAGTTGTTGGAAGAACTTACACGCTTTCATGGTAAAAGAATTGTAGGAGTTTTCCCATCAAGCTGTTTTGCAGAGCAGAAAGGACATATCCTGCTCAGATATGAGATGTGTAGATTGGATAATGTCTCTTTTTAATAACTTTGTTGATTGACGTCATTGAAACGAAGTCTAGTTGGAAGTTGGAATGAATCCATTGCAGTGCATTTCATGCAAAATTTTTATCAGAGTTTGTTTTGATGGCAAGTAACAGTGGAGACCTTTTGGTCAACCTGCTATAAATCCGCTAGACCTTGCAGCAGTATTTATGATCCAATGTCGACAGTCTTTGACCAAAGGTTTTCCTTTCTCAGCTCCGTTCACTTCCAGTTCAATGAAAATTCAAATGTAAAAGATTTGATCGAGTTGGAAAGGTTTCAGCTCGAATGATATAATAACCAAGAGTGATTACTTAAAATTTGATTTGCTGACATTTGACAAGGATTTCGGCATGCATTTGCTATCAGTAAGGAGGTCGGTCACGTATCAAAACCGCTTTAATCATAAGAAGAGGAGATTTAGTATCTAAAAATGTATTCTTATAGTTAATAAATTGATTGTCTACGTCATAAGCTTGGGATGTCGAAACTTGCATAATAAGTTCTTGCCACAGGGAGCCCAAGCTTTGATAATAATCACTCCCTCCGCTTATTCTTTTCGAAAACTTTTCCAAACTTACCACTCTTAAATGGGCCCCCGCTTATTAAATTTTCAAATTTTCTAATATAAACTTTCAAAACGCTGGTACTTGTTTTTATTTACCCAAATAATCAATGAGATACTGTACTGTACATATGGCAAGATTCCGAAAGGTATTTGCTTCTTGCGATGCTAATTGGGGCTTTTTGTTTTTATACTGGTTTTTGCACAGTTAGCCCAAACTTCTGACCCCTCGCTTACTTGATCTGTAAAAATTTTCTATCCCCCCGGCTCATTAGCACCCCACTTATTCGGACCTAAAAGTAGGCTGTAAAGCGCTAATTTTACACGAAGAAACAAAAACAAACAAGCAACATTCTCGCCAAATGTTGAAAGTTACCTAATAATTAGATGATGTAATTAAAATGTAATTACAGGCGACGAAGCCAATTCACTGATCACGGAATGTCAATACTCTCAGCTGCCAACTAAGTGTTTCTCCACCCGCTTATTAATTTTTCAATTTTTTTCCAACCCACCCGGACCTTATTAGGACCCCCGTTTATAAATTTTAGGGAAATTAACTTTGTTTACAAACCCCTCACTTCAGTTCCTTTCATTGTTGCTACTATATGCGGCCAATTTCCAACACAAAATCTCGTATTGTTGTATATGTTAGTTTTATCCTTCATGACAACCTGCTTTTGTTCTTCCTGTCCTTGCATAATCATTTATAGCCGTCACTCAAATTCCAACCCCCTGGATGAAGGGAAGGTACCGTTATGTAACACTAGAGAGTTTTCAGGTTAGCCATTTTCAGCAATGAAAAAGCGCTTTTTTCAATTGGAGCAAGATTTCCCTCTCGCATCACATTCACATAGACATGAAGTGTTTCAAAATAAGAATTGTCTTTATGATCAGGGTCAGTCACTTGATAAGTTCTAAAATTCCAACACCCCAAGTTGTTTGCAAGAGCCAGGTATGTCGATTCAAGCTCTTCGGTGCTAACATACAAGAATTTGTGAATTTTTTGCTATGAAAAATGACATCAACCGATATGTTCTAATTGGTCTTTTGTGACTGCCAGGGACAAATATTATATCCAAGGACGCTTCTCTATGACCGTTATCAACTATTGCTGCAATTACAGCAGTGTTAAGTATTGGCATATCTGCGACTGGAAGGACAAAGTGCTGACGAAGTACCAATGAACACTTCTTTGCCATGTATCAGGCCACTTATGCTGAAAAGAATTTTCTCAAATAAATATCTTTAGAACTGAATAAAATGTTCCAAAGAACAAAGCAAGCCACGTGTCATTTCTTCCTCTCAATACACGATGCAGAGACATTGCCCCTGCCTAGGCATAACTTTTCGCGTACAACAAAATTATTGCTCCAAACCTCCCTTTATTTTGGTGCCCTCTCTTTTATCAAATTTCGGAATTTTTTCCGACCCACCTGTTTATTAGGACCCCCGTTTATTTGGCACTTAAGAATATGTTGGAGATTCCTTGCATCTGAATTAGAAACTTATGTTGAGAATGTTGAAAGCATTGTAGGATGTTCTTGTTCATTGCACAACATAATTATTAAGGAAAAAGGTCATGGTATAGGCCATGGGCTAGCCCAGATTTTCTCCACACCTGCTTAATGTTGCGATAAGGTACTTTCTGCATGTTTACAAAGTGTGTCTTGAGGGGCGGTGCTACAAGGGGAGTTTGGAGGTGTGACACTGCCACGAACTGAAAGTCTTGACTTTAGGGGTCATACGTTTATGACGTCTAGAAAATATTCGCAATTTATGACCCCCTTTCCCTCCTTGTCCGAAATAGTCGTAAAATTCTAGACCCCCTTTCCTACGACGTCTGAATTGTGTACCCCCTCCCTTCCAACACACAATGAAAGCAACCAACAAAAGAATTCGATTTGCCATAAAGAATATAATTCAGTAGATTCACACACGTGTTTTTTATCAGAAAATCACCATTTTGCCAAAGCCTCAGTTTTCTTAACTTTTCCCAATACTGAGGCTGAGATTTTGTAAGAATTTTCTTAACTTTAACAGAAATGAACTGGCTAAAACGGGTAACACTTTCTTTGTTAATCTCTTATACTCGAATTTGACTTTTGAATGTAATAAGACGTAGTATCTATTTTTGGCCTATGAAAATACTAAACTTTGGAAACTTAACCTTGCGGAAGATTTTGGCCATTTGAGCCTCATTTTCTTATGAACTTTTGTTCTTATAAAAAGACGTGTAACAAGTGGAGGATATGCTTGCATCCAAGACCGATTGAGAAGATGGTTTTTGAGAGGGGGTGTAGGATTATGAAAGGTGCTGAGGACAACGCCCTGTAATAGTGAAGTCGCCCCATTTTTCACCTTTTAGAAATTTTACTTATAGAAACGTCAAGTCTTGAATATTAAAGCAATCCTATTACGAAAAACCACAGCAAATAGTTAACGAAAATATTGTAAAATTTACCGAACGGCAGGATAATATTGGGAGACATGGCACCCTCTAAATCCCAGGGGAAATGCAGTCTAAATGTCTCTTGTCCTCATTCTCGTGAAAAGCGTTGCTTTGTAACAGTTAACCATTTAGAAATGATCACAAAATGATAGGTCGAATGCTCTCGTGATGGATGGAATTGAGACAGAAGTGAAACATCATTTCTCTCAATTTAGTTTTCCTGCAGTGAGTAAAATTGAATAGACTTGTTCGCTTTCCAAGTCCACAATATCACTGTTGTTTTTCGTGCTCTCCACTCACAATCACTGTATTCTGATTGGCTCATTTACCAAGCGTACAAAGAGAGTTTAGATTGATTTAACTTTCACGAGCGTTGTTGGTTCCTCTAGTGGCCCCAAACACTTTGATGCAGAGGAGAGTACGCGCATGCTCTATTTCCAACAACATTTCTTTTGCGACCGCCCGCTCACTTTTTAATTAATGGAAATCGGCCATAAGCTACCCCAGCTACGTCACCTCTATGAGATGACATCATGTATGCTATGGGCAACCAAATTTCAATAGTCAAAATCGTTTTACCATCTTTGGGGAGGGGCTTAATTGTCTTTTTCATCTGAAATGTTTCTTAATACTATAGTTTACTGTAGGAAACATTGCCGTTTGGGGGATTCATTGCACCCCCGCCCTCGTTATCCGCCCCTGCCTATATGCCTTGATTTTGCATCGTCACGGCATTGTTCCTGTTTATCTGTCGATTTTCATTTCTACAGCGTGATTTATCTTTTGCATCTTCCATATTTTCCCGGTATTTAATCTTTTCATTTGTCTGGTTTTCTTTACTGTACTGACGATTACACTAGTATGGTGTGAAAATGTATATTAATAAAATGGTATAGGAGAGTTTATTAATAAAGTGGATTGTACCAACTAAATACTTATGCAAATTCGTTACATCAAAATAGGGTCAAAATCACCAGAAAATAAGGTTAAGTTTTCCAATTAAGTCAGTTTCTGGTCAACCTAGTTATGATAGTTGTATTATCTGGTGCCCATGTTCTCGTAGCATGAATATTTATAAACTTAACAGAAGAAAAGTTCATTCCTATAGTCAAAGTTTGGATGAAGTTTGAATAGAGAAAGTGAAACTTTTGCTTGCAAATGAATTGATAAACAAGGCAGGAAGTTGTTTCAAGTACTGCTTGGAAAATTCATAAGTTCGTATACATGTCTCCTAGGCTATCGGAGTATTAAGTCCCATGTATTGAATTAAGCAACTTAGTGATGACTGCAGATGAAAGGGCAATAGGGGTACGATTGCTTTTTTAGTGATCTTCCAGAACTTTATAATAAGAACGAGTCTGAACCAGCAGCTAAAGGAAATATAGAGATAAGATTCTTGCCAGGTGATATACGAATTTTTTTCAGATTCAAAGAAGGGATTACAACACTCTCTAACCAAATAAACAACTACAGTTTTCAAAACGAAATGAAAGTAAATGTTTGTATAACTAAATGTATAATATTCAATAAAAGTGATAGAATACGAAATACGAAAATATTCTATTATTAGAACAAAGGACTAGAAGTTGTAGAACGCTTTAAATAGCTTGGATTTCTATTAAATTCATCCTTTCTCTATAAAATTGTTTTATATAGACGTGGATTAAAGGCATACTTCAAACTAAGAAATTGTTTAGGAACTAATTTTAGAGATTATGTTAAACTATCACTCGGTTTTTTGATGCTTTACTAAGGCCTATATTATTATATGGAAGAGAACTATGGGGTTGTTTCAAGCAGGGATTTAATGATAAGATTCCAATTGGAAAATTGAATATTAAATTGTGTGAGCATTTTTTGGGGTAACGAAACAAACTTCTAATATCGGATGCCGATGCGATTTAGAACGAATTCAATGCCAATTACCGATAAACAGAAGACTAAGTCCTTAAGGATATTAATGTAGGTTTACAACTAAATATTAATGATGATGAGCTAGCATTGGTTGAAGACACCAGATACCTAGGAATCTATATTGATAGTTGTTTGGAATTGGAAGGAGCATATTACTTAAGTTTCCATTAAGATCTCAACAGCTCTTGGTATCATGTAGTATTCCAAATCATTCCTACCATTAGAATATTTGAAAATACTTTGCTTATGCACTTTGAACCACATTCTCGATAATGTTGTTCAGTTTTTAGGGTTGCTGTGGTTACACTGGAATGATACTCTTTGCTTTTTATAAGAACCAGTAACATTGAGGTTCAGGCTGGCTGTTCTTAATTTTTTCCACTTTTTGAGGCTGGATTTATCTCCATTTGTTCTTAAACAAGTAGCGTGTAGGCCATTTACGCATACATAGAAATATAACATACATGCCAACATTGGATGTTTTGATTAATTGAAAGCGAAATGTTACGACCAGGATGGTCTCTCTTGAATATAACTGTTTATTGAAAGCTTTTACTAACAGTTGTAAATAGACAATGTTAGGAGAAACTAACTTGCAAAAATAGAAGACAATAACTCTCAAGGCTGTCAATTCTGTCTTATTTCGGTCTTGCAGAAGTTTTATATTCGTGGATTTGGATCTTTTATTGAAAAGCTGATTTATTGTTTTCCAAGTTTCCTTCATATTGCCTTTGAACTTTGAAACCAGGTGCATGATACTGCCGCTTGAGTGTTGTGTTAAGGCTATAAAATTTCTTTTTTAAATGTCTGTAAGAACTCAATAATAATGTTGATGCATTTTGCATACCGCTATCTTTAACTTATCCCTAGACTTAATAAGTGTCCCAAGATCAGCATTGATCCAGGCTCAATTCTTATGTGAGACTCGCATCCAAGACCGTAGCCAGACCTGTGTTTCAGGGGTGGCATGTGGTACAAGATCTGAGATCTAACTTCATACTTTATGTTATCAGGCTGAACTTTCTAGTATATCACAAAGACTAAGGTTGAGTTCAGCCAGAAGATCTCTCCTTTGCTATAAACATAAAGCAACAATAAAAAATAGCAAAACTTTTCCAGGGGTGGCAAAAAGCTGACATCTTGTTGATCAGGGGTGACATTTGCCACGGCTACAGGCCTGCTCGCATCTCTTGAACAGGGGCATGTTTCTTGATGAAAGATGACATGAAATTGGACCAGTTGCTCACAAGTATATTGGCGACATCAGTTTGGCCAAGAGTCCTTATTCAGTTAATACTAGCAACAAGTGTGAGGAACTTTTGTTCATTAAAATTTTTGATTCTCCGTGTTTTGAACATTTTATGGTCCTTTAACACCCCACCCTCGAATGTATAAACACAGAAGACCATGAAATGGTTGCTTAAAGAAATCGGGATTACCCCAGCTTTTCCTATGTTCCTTGGGGGGTGTTGTTACAGGGCCGTAACCACGATTTTCATTTTGGGGGGGCTTAGAAATCACTATCGGAGGAGGCCTCACCATGGCTGAGGCGGAGGAGCTGAGAAAATTTTACGATTTTCAAACGTCTAAACACGCTATAACGGGTCACATTTTACTTAATTTGTCTCAATATTATAAAAGTAAAAATCCAAAAAGTGAAAGACAATACACCAAAATATCTACAATTCTTGTGGATGTTAATAACATTCTTACAACTTATTACATAAGATGATTGTAAAATAGATGTAGTTTTTAAAAATATCCAAACAAAGTTTTACGATCACCAGGAAGAATGAATTGATTTGCAACATTACAAAGATCAAGATTGTCGGTTTCGTCCTTGTGGATATGTAACGTAAGCATATTGTTTAGCCTCGAATTTGCAGTTGTTGATCGGAGGTATGTTTTCAGTCTTCGCAGGGCAGAAAATAATCTTTCACTCAAAGCATTTGTTGCAGGCATAACAAGCATTATTTTTGCTATCTTGACGACTTCTTTTATAAGAAGTTGTTTTGCCTCAGGCAGTGCTTGTAACAATTTAATAAGCTCGTTGATCGAAAATGAAGAATCTGGGTTGAAACCTTTGGAAATAGCCATTTCGGATAAGTTTTTGACCCCTTGTTTTTCAAACCTTCTTCTTCACTTGTAGCGTTTAAGAAACGAAAACGTGCACATGCATGTACAATTTTATCAGAATGTTATTTTCCGGACATGGTTGTAATAAAAGAATAAAAGAATTCGATTAAAAAATTCCATCGAAACTTTTTATTCCATTGGTTTTATTATTATTCACATTCTATTTAATAACAAGACACAAAATATTTAATTTTCTATTTCGTACATTTTAGGATAGTATTATAATTGAAAAAAAAATTTATTTTAACAAGAAATTATTGGGGGGGCTCCAGCCCCCCTTGCCCCCCGGTGGTTACGGCACTGTGTTACAATGTGACCAATAATAGCAGAAGAACTTGTAGTGACGCGAGTTGATTCTTTAATAAGCTGCTTACAAATGAAAAGCTCATAAATATTTGTAAGATGTGTGTCGTTGCTATCCATGGTGATTCCTTCTTTCACTGTCAAATTGCAATTAGTATCGCCAAGGACAACAACTTCCTTTTATTCCTCGTCTAGGAAAGATAGAATTATTCCATCTTTCTAATGGATTCAACTGAGTTATTAGATGGTCGGTACAAAGCTACGAGAAAGTAGGGCTTGGTTTTGGAAGGCAGAATTTGCACACAGATCAATTCAAGGTCATTATAGGGAATATCCTTTCGTAGCTTGTACCTAATGGAATCCTTAATGTAGATAGCAACACCTCCTCCTCTAGGCCTCCTATCTTTATGTTCATGCCCGAAACCATTAATGCTGTTGAGTTGTGTGGAATAGCTTGAATCTAATTTAGTCTCATTAATTTTGATTGTGTTTATACCATGATCCCTAAGCAGCAATTGAATCTGAAAAATCTATTGGTTGCTTAGAGACCATCCACATAGTACATACGCACAGAGTGGGGGGAGGGTTTTCATACCATTGTATGTTTACTCAATACCACTGCTGCAATGCAGCTAACCAAACACAAAACAAATTTTTCGCAGTCTTTCGTTATCAACATGTGTAATGGAGTCTGGTAAGGAGAATGACAGACGCCCAGTAGACAGTGTAGAACCATTCTTATTAAAGTTATTGATTGGATGGGTTCTTTAGGCATGTATAATAGTACCAGATGAAATCAAATGTGCAAAATATGACCCATATAAAGAATTGTGCTTCATGGAAACCTAGAGGACACTGATACTTCCAGGCAATCTGAAAGGTAGAAGTTTGTTTAGAAGATATCCCAGGATATCCAATTACTTAATGATTCAGATGAAGATGAAAACATTACGCTTCAAAATGCTAACAAACTTTCGAAGATGCTAGCATGGATTGTTCAATGGAATAATGCAAAAAGAATGCATAAGAATATTTGCAAAAAGCTTTTACCTTGAGATAATAATGCATGGCAGTTGGGAGGGGGGTCACATTTAAAGTACGTACTTAGTCAGGGGGGTCATCTAAAATGTGTAGATTTCCCTACAAGGAGGAGAGGGGGGTGAAAATTTCTAAAAATTTTGCTTACGTACTATGTGGATGGCCCCTTAGCAAAGCAGCATAGATTCTCAAATTTAAAACCTCTTACACATTACTCATGCTTTACTCACGGCCAAGAAAATCGCTCCAAATGAACTTCTCCATACACTCTGTAGAATGTTTATATCAGAAGCTACGTTAGAAACAAAGATTACTTGCTTGCTATTGAAATAGCAGAGCTAGGGTTAGGCATACCAGTATTGTTCAGCACTAGCAAGCACAAGGCCTAAAATAAGTGTGGTTCTGACTCATTTTGTGGTTTTTTAAATTAAAACTGTGGTTCTGTAACTGGGGAAAGTGTGGATGTGAAAAAAAGGCAAAATAAATACCACTCCAGGTCACGCATGACTCCATCCCCAGTCCGATCATGTTTTATACTAGAAATAACATTTGTCAGTGAGTGCCGCGTTTTACCATTAACAACAAACTGAGCCAACCTGTTTGCATTACAAAATGCAAAAAATCAATGCCATATTTGCTTGATGGTCAACTGGCCATGCGTGTCTCCCCCGTCTAAGAAGAAGAAAGCGCAGGAATGAAAGAAGAAAGCCCGGAAGAAGATTGCAGCAAAACATTTAAACGTATTTCTTTTAAATAAAGTAAAGCCACGCCCAATTTTCAACCTTAAGTGCAGACCACACCCAAATTTCAAAAATGTGCACTTGTAAAAACTTGTTATTTTAGGGCCTGAGCAAGCACCTTACTGCAAAGATGATTTATCCTCTGACGAGCACGGGTTTGTGTCTAATACTGCAGAATTACTTGGTGAGCTTAGAACGCAAGGAAACAAATCAGAGATCTTGTCATTTTTCACTCAAGATTCAACAATTTAATCTCATAAGCCTGGTTTCCATATAATCGTTACAATCGTTTGGATAATTGTGAACAATCCAGCGATTGGCAATGCAGATAATCGTTAGGATCATTTTCCTCACTGTAAAATCAAGATGGCGGCCTGGAATGACAGACTGGTTTTGGAGGCTAATTTATACGCAATGCTTGTGCTTATCAGAAAGCAAATACCGTTACAAAAAGAAGGAGGCATCAATTCTAGGTGCGTGAAATTTACCAGTCAAAGTAAATCAATGGTGCATACCACCAGGGATGTGTCAATGGGAGGCGTGGGGGTGTCGCTCCCCCAATGTTTTCAGATTTGCTAGAAAGTTGGTAAAATGTTAGCCAGGCTGCCAAGAGGGTTCTCCACAGTATTTTCTGTGACGTTCTAATCATAACAAAATATGGCTTTTGTTCCTCTAAAGTTATTTTAAAGCCAAGTTTTGCCCCTCCAACTGTTTGTTTTTTCCAACTTATCTCTATAGTCTCTCGAATATTTATTGAAGAGGCAATCAAATTTCTGCACCTCTTTGATAATCTCTCTTTGCCAACATTAGACATGTGTTCCTCTGCTATCTTGTTTAATAAGAAACCTGGCGCGAAACCTGATGATACCGGGCCATAGGATCGCTGCAATCGCTGGAATAGAGCAAGGTTCTATCACAGCGATCCTTATCTATGCGGTCATTGGTATCGTTTCCAAAATATCGCTGGGATCGCTGTAATCGCTGAAGTCATGCACAACGATCCAAATGATCGTATTAATTGTATGGAAACCAGGCTTTAATTGCTTTGGAAGTGCAATGGGCCTAAAGGAAATGGTGAGTTGGCTATCTTTGACAAGGGTATGGATGTGGAAAATCGTAATTTTCATTTTCAAGCCCTACTTTTTCCAGCGTTGAAGGAATTTCTGAAATTACAGTGGAAACCCTTTATATTCTAGCAGGATATTTGCCCCCCAGAATCAGTTGCAAACTTGCAAAAATCTCGAACTTCGAGATGTTACTGCTCTGCCATGGCTGCCATGGAAGCCCAAGCTTCAGTATAATTTAAAAAATAGCCAGTATTCTCAAACATAAGCTCTTTCTCTGTTCTGTTATATCCCGAACGGTAAGTTGAAGTGTTATATCCCGAATATTTGGTAAGTTCAAGTGGATTCTGAGGGATTTCATAAACAAAATATATGGCTCCTTTGAACGAGTGATTTTGGCTCTAAGATCAGTGCATGGTTACCCGAAAAAAGGTTGAATTTATTTTAAGTTGCTAGTAGCTGTAAATAGAATTATATGTTATATTAGTAGCCTAGTGTGTATTGTCAATGACTGTTTTTTTGGTCTTTTATGCAAATGGTTGGTCAAAGAAACCATGCTCAATTTTCATACAACAGGTTGCATGTCAGTTTGAAAATCACTTGGAGGTGCAACATTTTTACTCACCTAGTGTAGGCCAACATGCTATTTCCATGCAACTTTCATAAAACATTGTTTACGTTTCATTTGCATCACAATGTTGGAAAAATATTAACCTTAAAATTATTTCTAGGCCAGAAACATTAAATATGATTAGACAAGCGCTAGGAGGTTGCTTTTTGAGGATGTAATGGCAAAGGCTATCGAAAAATGGCAACAATTGTTGACTGCTAATGGGGTGCAGCTTTCGCCGCGTGCAAAAAGTTCTTGAAATCAAGAACTGCAAAAAAATTTGTTAAGGGTTGGTAGACCAGACAAGCTCATGAAAATGTTTAAGGTCATCAGACTGCTAGTTTTAGAGCCTCTGATTCGATTCCATAATTATGCTTTTATCGGAAGTTAATTTGCTAAATTTTATATTCCAGAAAGCATAAGGTAAAAATTGAAGTATTTCTTAACGTCCTTAGATATGCACTAGGTGAAGTCCGTATCCGTATCACAACAGTTCGTTAACACATAAATTCAAAGTTGAAGTTGATGCCATCGTTTTTTTATCGAAGCGTACAAAAACTTTTTGAACGGAAGTGTAGAAATATCAACAGGCATGAATTTTGGGTCTTCATCAAACATAGAAAATTTGACTTAATCTTACCTGAAATCCTTGTGCTAGCTGAAGAGCATTAAGACATAAACGATATCTTTACAAAACTTCATGTTGAAATTTAGCTATTTAACTACGAAAGAAGAGGTTGCAGTCAATTCTTCCCAAAGTTCCTGAATAAACGGCCTTTGTAAATTGTTTGACGTCAATGTAATAGTGAATGTACGGCATTTAGCCTCTGCCCCAGTGCCCCTGCGCCCCTGGCCATGGCTGGCGGCTGAAGTAAATGCAAATGACTACCAATGCGATTCTCGTTCCTATAGAGTGAAATGTATAGAAGAATTCAATTGTCCTCTATTTCTCAAGGTACAAACTTACTCTAAATGTCATTCAATTGCAGGCAACTCTGTCATAGTCATTCCATCTGTTTTCAAAGAACTGATTGCAGACTTAAATGAACAATTTAATACATATATGAATACCAAATTCTTTGCTGAGCCACAATATTCTTAAACTTTTCTGATTTTGAGCCTAGGATTATTTTATAGCTATTTTTATG
This sequence comes from Cassiopea xamachana, assembly GCA_900291935.2. Classification (NCBI taxonomy): domain Eukaryota; kingdom Metazoa; phylum Cnidaria; class Scyphozoa; order Rhizostomeae; family Cassiopeidae; genus Cassiopea; species Cassiopea xamachana. The sequence goes on along the minus strand of OLMO02000262.1, from coordinate 1,087,300 downwards.
TACCAAAGGTTTGAGTTGGAAAATATAAGGAGAATAATATTCAAATTTGTGTTGATATTTTACTTCATCATAAAACAAAACAAGACCATAATAGAACATTAAATTTTTTATTCATAATGCGAAAGTGAATCTGAAAGTAGCATTAGTACTGAATTACCTACAAAATTTAAGCCTTAATGAGCCTTGAGTCTTTCATTTTTCTAAAATCGTCTTATATTTTTTGCCTTACTTAACACAAGAGTGCAGTTGACCATGGTGTATTCTTCTTTTTCATGCCTCACATGAAGTGCATAATTATAGCTTAAATATTTGGCAGTCTTCTTGTTGTGAGCGCTTTCTTTTAGAGCACGGCCCCATCCACGAATGGGAGATGAGATAAGGGGAACGCTCCCATCTAGGGATGAGGGGAGTAAAACTCTCTGAAAACAGTATCAATTGATTAAGACACTTTGGAATGTTTTTCACAACCAGTCTTAGAGAATTAGATTTAGCTACACGTTTCAATTTGATGTGACAGCCAAAATTCAAAGCGCAAGACTCCTCCTATCTTATTTGTACCTCCTCTCCTTTTATGTAAACCTGTCAAAAATATCCACTCCTATACAGGGATGCTGTAAACATTTTTGGAGACTATTCCCTTTTAAAATAGTTCAAAGTAAGTCCGTTGCATTCCTCAAATTTCCACTGAAGACTAAGTGTTTGCCAGACTGTCACATTATATTGTATTGTAAACAAATATTGTAATAAGCTTCAAATTTTATGTACATAGCAAAATATAAGTAAAAGTTTAAATATCATTATAGGGCAGATGAGTGTCCCAAAATCTTTAAAAGATTTATTAAGGGGAGCTGAGCCCCCTAAGACTAAACCCCTGCTCTCCTGGTTATTTCACCCATACTTGGTACCATTCTGGATTTTGAAAAGGTGTACGAGAATGTTTGATTGCAAAAAGATCACGTAGTTGTCCAATCATTTTATGAGCTTTCATTTGTTTTTCTTTGATTTTGCTATTTTTTATGATTTCTGCGAAGCTGTATTTTTTCTATGAGTTTTTTTTTAATTTTTTTGTAATTTTGAGCCAAGTGTACGAAAAAATTTGCTTCTCCTAGAAAGGCGCAATAGTTTTCCATCTCATTCCCAACCTCGGAATGTATTTGAAACAAAGTCTTAGAATGCGCTTGCAACTCTTGAACCAAGTAGGAAAATTATATTAGCATTTCACCGTATTCAATTTTTCATAATTTCAGTTTCTTCATTTGCAGCATTTGAAGGCTCCCATGAAGCTATTGTAAGCCTTCATGTGAACAACAAAATTTAATTCCAATGCATGTTTTCAATGTTGTAACATTAATTCCATGATTGTAGGAGAGGGGTTACTAAGGGGTGCAGACCCCTCTGTTGGGCAGAAATCCTTTTTTTCAGGAAACTTCTCTGAAAGACGAAAAGGAAATTCAGGCAACTTTTCTGACTGCTCTCCAGATCTCTTTGGTCTTCTGGAGAGACAGTTTATAGCCCCCCCCCTAAATTTGAGTTCCTCCCATAGCCATGATGACGTCTAATAATGTTTTCTTTCATTTTAAGATGACATGAAAGCCAAGTACAAGATTAAACATCAAAAGCATGAAATTTATAAAGTTAACTCCAATGGCAGAATTATTTTGGAAGAAGTGGATGTTGAAGAGTTCGCTGTGAAGTTGAGGATGAGTGACCCAAAGCCCCCTATGGAAACACTTAGAGGTGAAGCCGATCGATACTTTGAACAACTAGAAGGTAAGAGAGGGTGTTATATTGAAATGGATAAATTAATTGACAAGAATAAACGAGTAACATTTGTCACTGGGATTGCTGGGTCAGGTAAAAGTGTACTTGTAAAACAAATGACATACAAATGGGCAAATGGTGAGTTGTTTAATGAATTCAAAGTTTGCATCACTTTTGAGTGCAGAGAATTGAATTACTTTGCATTACATGAAGGCAGTGGGTTAAAAACACATAAAATGATCGTTGAATTTCTCAAAGATAAATTTGGCTTCTATGTGAAGGACTCCAAAAATACCTTGTTTATTGTGGATGGATTTGATGAGTTGTTTGACAGCAACGAAAGTGATTCCATTATTTCTAAACTGCTTGATCTCGAAAAGTCAAAATATCAAGAGTCAAAGATTATAATCACTGGAAGGCCCCATATAGAAAATTTGTTAAAAAAGCATGGTGGTGGAAATATGGGGGGTTTACGAAAAGTTGAAATAGTTGGACTGAGCAATGAACAAATTGATGAATATATCCACAACTTTGCATCTTCTGATGAGGAAGTTGCAAAAATAAAGAAAGTAAAAGATTCTTCAGAAAGCAATGTTAAGTTATATAATGTCCCACAATTTTTGAACTCCATCTGCTGTGTTGCACTTTTATCAGACGAAACAGAAATTAAAAATGCTGCAGAGTTGTATTGTTGGTCAACCTACCTCATGTTTCGACAGCATGCTGATAAAGATGGATCACGTGACAAAAAAATTCCTGAAATTTTCAATGAATATTCAGAAGTCTTGTTGGTGCTGAGCAAAATTTGTCATGAATTACTAAATAAAAATTCCATTATTTTTGAAGGAGATATTGACTTACTATTCGGTAACATTGGACAAGGGAACGAATTTCTTAGCAGTCTTTTTGTTGATGTTTCCAATGACTTTAAAGAGAGAAAGCAATTCAAACATCTAACTCTTATGGAGTTTTTGTCAGCTATTTATGTATGTACCACCAAAAGACGCAAGACGATAATTAAGAATATTTTAAAGAAAAGATCATATCAAGTATTATTTTTCTACTGCCAGCTGATGTCAGGGTTAATGTATGATGGAATTATCAAAAATTTGTTCACAAATGCATTAAAATTAGAGGAAAGTGATGCAAAGAGTTTTTTTTGCAACATTTTGAAATTAGTGCGCGAATGTGTTAGTGATGAAAATGATGAATCATTCAATCTATCACTTGATGTTATTATGTGCTTAATGAATGCAGATGTTATAAGGAAACAATTCATTTTATCTATTGTTAATCAATTAAGTTTTAAGGAGGTTGGGATACGCAGCAGCGACAGCATCCGTAAGTGGATTGAAATGATGAAGCCCTTAATTGTTGATTTCGAATGTTCGAATGATGAACTCAAAAAAGCATTTGAAAATGTTCATTTTGAGGATTTCAAAGTAAGTGAATTGAATGAATTGAAATATGCAAAGTATTCTGGTTCTGTTGATAAGATCATATTGGATGGTGAATATACAAAGATAACGACAACTGTAAGAGACATTCGCAAGGAAATTGATGGAATTAATGAATGGGTGAAAGTTGAAAGGGTATGCATTTTGGGTTGCAAATTAGAAGATAAGGATATTGATGATAAAATAACAAAAAGTTCTAAATTGGAATGGTTGGTGATATCCAATTGTTATGTAACTGATGAGGGTTTCTTTAATTTATGTAAATGGATGATTACAGTTGAAGAGGTTAGATTATATACAATTAAAGAAATGAAAGCTGATTGTTGGAATGTGTTGGTGGAAGTAATTGTGAATGCAAAGGAGAAGAATGATGGAGATTTGGCATTGAAGAAGTTGGTGATATTGGGATGCCCTTTAATGAATGATGAAATAAGGAAGAAGGTGATAACATTTACATTGATTCATAATTACTCCAGTTTAATAATTATTATATGCAAAATGTTTAATATGGAACATCATTTGCTAACTTTATTTACAATGAAATTCAAACATTTCTGAAATGCAGTTTGAAACCATCTTTGGTTACACATGAAGGTAGATTATGAGAAACAATAAATATTTGATTTCAATTGTTTGTGTGTAACATGAAGGATGTTTTGGCTTTTTCAATGAATCAATTATGGAAATGAATGAAAATGACTTCCTTTTCCTAAGTTCAATTAAAAAATAATAGTAAGGACACATTCAAATGGTAGGCAACATTGAAGGGTGGGGGGCAATGCACCTGTTTTGTGGCAAATTGTCATGATATGTTCAGGGGGCAGGGGGCATCTTGCTATGCTCTTGAGATATTTGTGGTAAAGGCTGTAGTGGAACTATCTGATATAAGGGGGTCTCTCGCAAGAGTGTTACAATACATAGAGGGGTTGATAAAGCATTACTGGAGCCCCCAATGGGGTACTGTCAAATAGGCAATGCTACCTACTTTTGAATGCATCCTTTGGAAAGGTTAAGTTCTTGTGCATTACTAAACAGCAGAGTGATGGAAGTCATCCAAATTCAATGGCGTGGCTAAGAAGAGCAGCAGTTTGGTCACTTGCCCTCAAATGGCAAACAACACAATCATAATTCTACACAATAATTGTAGAACTTATTCAAAATATGAATCCTGCAATTAAGCATGTGTGATTGTCTCAAACGCTGCTTGCCCTCTCGGCCGTTACTATGCAACTGCCTATCAAACTTAAGGATTAGAATGACAAAATGCACTTACATTTCCAGGATATGAATTCTATTTTCTATTCTACCGTTATATTCACACAGCGTCAACAATTTATCCACTTTGAGTTAAATACAAATCGATTTGGTAATATCAAGTAATATGTAACGCCTAGCAATGTTTTTTCCATATTGAATGTCCACACCATTTCCGTAAAGTAATTCCAATGTTCAAAAATACAACAATCCACAATACAACAATTTCTCTAACAATGAACAATTCCAATACGGTAACAATCCATTAGAATTCATTGTATTTGACATTTTTCCATTGCCGTATTTCTTCGCTCTTTACTACCAGACTGCATTCTTTGATATGGTGTGCGGAAACTCACTGTTAGATAACTTCTAGCACATTAGTGGATTGATATACTCAAGATATCTGGCCTGGCAAAGGCTCTTTCATGTACAACAAAAGGTGCTTAGCTAACCAAGTAATAGAGCTTTCTCAGAATGAAGCAACCAAAATAGTGTGAGCAAGAAATTCCACAGGCTTCGCAAAGAATGCAGTCTGGTTCAGCTTTTAATATCCAATAGTTTGATACATTCCATTCATCTTTAATTTCGAGTCCAGTTTCATAACAATTACTGTTGAGCTGTTGAGCCACTCACTTGCTACTGTCAGTATTTGAACTGCAGTTAACGTCCAATATTCTCCCCTGCCGTGTATGTACTGTTATTCCACGAATTGGTCTCCCAAATGTTTAAATTAATCTCATATGCATCTTGGAAAGACAACTGCTATAATATGTTAGCATTTACTCATTTTTCAGCTATGCTACATTCCAACATCTCCCCAATTGATTATCAACTGAAAAAGGCGACTTACATGTGAATGCTGTGAACTTATTGCGTGATTGTGACTGGCGGGAAGAAACTGGCCTCGTGTCTAATTTATATCATAGAGTGATTCATGTGTGTCATCATACATTATAGGGCAGGGGATACGGTGAATGCTCGATGTTTTACGGACTGCAGGGGGAGGGGAGTTTGCTCCTGTCCATGTTGTCTTTAGGATTCTCCTATGTTGAACATAATAGTTTTGAAGTACTGCCATTTGTTAAGATTTACTATCATTTTAGCTGTAGATGGAACCCTCATTGGAATTGAAAACATTTGTTACTACTCTCAGGTGCCAAGTAAATGCCCCCCGTTGTTAAATTTTAATTTCTTTCCAACCCCCCAACCGTATTAGGACCCCCGTTTATTACTGTTAAGTACATTAACTTTTTTTGCAAACTCCTGAATTCATTTCCCTCTTTGTTAGTAATACTTGCGCCGAATTTTTATGCCAAAATAGCGTACTGCTGTTTATATTTTAGTTTTATGCTTTATGCCAACCTGTTTTGTTTGCTCCGTCCTTGTATAATCATTAAAAATTTTTCTCAATTTCCAACCCTCGTTTATGTTGACCCCCTATTTATTAAGCTGAGGGAATTTTTCTAACCCCCTTCTCTATTAGGACCCCATTTATTTGGCCCTTGAGAGTAAACATGTAAGCCCAAATATGCAATTTCTATTAACTAAATTTCACCCTTGCACGTGCAGATGACTGTCATCAAAAATGAATACTATTCTGAACTTCATTTTAAACAGAAAATGAACTCTTGCAAGTGAAGTTGACCGAACAATGAAGAAAATTTTTGATTTAGCTTAGAAATCTTTCCTCTAAGTGGTTTGCTGAAAGCAACAAGAGCCCTCTTCGTATGAAAAGGTCCTGTCATTTCAAAATTAGCCGTTTTTCTATAAGCAGGATTCATACTCACTACATGAATCAAAATTCCCTGTCTATTCCCTGACTGGCAGTCAAAAGCACCAACTTTTTCCCTGACCCCCATTTCACATATTTACAAAACGAAGTAAATGAAATGGAGCTAAATAGATAGGTAATGCACATGAAATTCTATAATGACTAAACGAACTTTGGAATCACGAATTACAGGCTGTTTCATAACAAAGTGGTTTATAAGAAAGTAGTACTCAGCTACTCAATCAAAATGTTAGGAGAGTTCAGAACTAGATTCTTGAGACATAACAAACATCTTTAGTGCTCATGTATCTAAAATTCGATTTATCTGTGTACAAAATGTCATGCATGTGATG
>OLMO02000262.1:1065880-1080601 GCA_900291935.2 Cassiopea xamachana | reverse complement strand
ATGTCACCTTGCCACTCCTACCAACTTGATTAATTTAATGGGGTATATGGAATCTCAAACTTTCAATATTGTGTCTTTCAAACGTTCTCTTTGCACAAAGCGGAAAAGTTGTATTTTCCCACTTTTTACTGCACACCTGAGTGGAAATTAAAGGCTATGGATCTTTGCTGTTTGGGTTTTTTTGGAATTCCATGAAGATACCTGCAAACCTGAATATATTTCTGTTTTGGACAATCATTTATACAGAAATTCTTTAAGAAGGACATGGAATTAAATGGCATGAATTTTATGTTAAAATGATGTATATAGTCTGAATTCATCCTTCTGAGACTTATGCCATTTTCTGCAAAGCAAGCAGTACTCCAGATTTTGAGACTTCTTTTACAAGAAAGTTTTGGGAGGTCATAAGAACATTTTCATAGTCATTGTATATTTTTAGTTTCCTCTTCTAGTAGTTTGAGGCAAGTTTATGTTTAAGTAATTGCTTACAAACTGCATACATTGTTGGGTGCCATTTTGTAATGAAAAATATGTCAATTGCAGATTTATTTGCACATGTTTTGTGAAATTTTCCATGCAACATACAACTTTTCCATGCTTTAAGACATCCACAGATGGAAGCTGGAAGTGACCATATTGAAAGATGGATCTGCCCAAATGACAGACAGCTTGCATTGCGGGGAAGGTAGTATTAGCAATTTCTCTTTACCATAACTCTATGATGTTTACATAATATACTTCTTCAGCAACCAAGTGAATATACTTTTAGCTATATTTTCATCTTGTGTTCCTTGGATGTATGTTATTTGATTGTGTAGGTTGTACATTAGCTACTGTTTATATCCATAATTGCTCCAAAATATCTAGTATAAGTTTATTGTGATATTCTATTTTTTGTTTGAACTTGCTCCTAAGTGTATGATTGTAGCATTTTGTTGAAATGGAAAGTAATATAGAAAAGGAAAGTAATATAGAAGTTTTCATGAATTTTTTAAGACTGGAAACTGGTTGGTCAACATTTGCTGAGAATCTTTATAAAAGAAGCCATGGCACTACCATTTCTGAAGATGAACAAAGTAAAATAATATCAATTTTGCAACAAGCCCAAGAGATGGAAGACAGGGAACAGGAAAGAATAGGGTAATTTCCAGAGGATTTTTTCTGATGTAATTAGGATGTAAATGTGACAGAGGGTGAACGTCTCCTCATGCTCATGAGTCCTTTTGGTTTAACAAATATGTTATTTGATAGCCTTATCAACTGCTTCTTAGTGGCAGATTGGTTGTTATTTATTTTATACTTATAAGTTTATTTTTTAATTCTGCATTTTTCATGATCAAAATTCTTTATTAGATTTCCTTTGAAATGCCGAAGTTTCTTTTCTCTGGTTTTGTTGCTTTGTTGCATGCACTTTGCACTGTGTAAAGTAAGCAAGAGTTTTATTAATTTTCAGATTTCTTGTTGAAAAAGTTAACCAGCTAAAGTCAAATATAATTGGAAATGGTGAAACTTCTTGTCTTGTATGTGGTGTGAAGAAAGGACCTCTTAAACCTTGCATCAAGTGCTCAAGGGTAAGAAAGTCATGTTTTATATTAGTTTATTTTAAATACAGTAGGAGAGTTCAATAAAACCATTAATATATATATATATATATATATATATATATATATATATATATATATATATATATATATATATAATAGCCTATCCCTAATGAATAAATAAATGAATAAATATATATATGTATATATATATACATATATATATATATAATGCATATATAAATTGGAAGCACTTAAGTATCATGAAAATTACTGGATAATTGATGTGTAATCCTTTTTTGACAAGTTGTTATAATTGTTGAAGTGTTATAAAAAAGATGACACCAAAACTTAGATTTATAAACTGCTATTCTAGTTATGTAGAGATGTGTTGAGACACTTCCATTTGGGGGGCATTTTGACCAGTTGACCAACTACTGACTTCAATTACCAAAAAAGTAATTGAAAACTTCTGCAGCATGGCCAACTTTTTGACAGACTTTCTTGCAATTTCAAAAATAGTGGTAGGGTCATGATACCCCCACATCTCCAAAAAGTATATCACTGTAGTTGGTAGGTTTTTATTGGATGCATCATGCTTCATTTTCCTCAAGATCTTGATTGTGGTATTTTTCTGTGGTTTATTTTGCACTCTCTCCAATGCAAAGAACAGTATCATTAAATTATGTCTTCCCATTGATAAATATGAAAGAGATTTGTTTATGCTAGAATTATCTTGTTACTTAGGGTGTTTGTGTAAAATGCAACATGGAATCCACTGATGCTTGCGGCTCAAAAAGAATATTTTGTGTAATTTGTTGGGAAGAAAGAGAGGTAATGTCAGTTAAAGCTTACAAATTGTAATCACAATAAAGAAGCACATATATTGTCAGCAACTTCATTGTAAATGGTATTTTTGTATCATTTTAAATATGTATTTCTTTAATTTTGAACTTCTCTATTGTAATTTTGTCAAATTTATTTTCATGTTTTTGTCACTTTTAGCTTTTGAAAAAATCTGGTGCTTGGTTTTTGAAGTCAATGCCAGTGTATATCACTCCGGAGGAGAGATTGGCTAGAATGGTATGACCATGGTCCACTGATGATATTTTTGTTCTAATAGTTGAGATTTTATTTCTGTTTTGTGTCATTTTAGCTAAATAGTACTTTTTAATTGTCATCTTTAAATGCTATAATGTTTAAAATTTAGCCGTCTCTATAGGCAATCTTAAGAATTTCACATGGTGATTTTTTCTTGCAAATGCTATCATTATTTTATTTGTTACTCTTTTAATGTAATGTCTCCCTTAAAAATACTCTTTGATTATGTCACTCCTAGAAGATTTGTTTTAGGCTTAGATCTACCATTATTATGCACTTACATTGGATTTATTTGCATTTCACGTTGATTCTTGTGTTTTTTTTATAGAAGGAAAGAGGATATGACGCTTCAGAGCCATATTTGAACACCTTGAATCCACGTGCTTCACTTACACCTACAATCCGAAGGCCATCTTTTTTTACAGAAGAAGGTATGTTTATTTTATTTTGATGTGATATCACTGAAAGACAATCTTATTCTTTTAACATCAAGCAAGAGAGCTATTGGAAAATCAATATGAAAACAAAGATGTTTATAGATTTGGTTGTTGCAATTAAGGCATCTACTTTCTGTATCCTGTTACATGTTTTTTTACAGTATAAAAAAAGAGTTTATAAGAAAATGAGGCTCAAATGGTCAAGATCTTACAAAAATCTTAAGAAAATCATGAGGCTCATTTTCCAAAATTTATTGTTTAATTGGCCAAAAATTGATATTTCATTATTCAAACTCAAGTATACAATATTAATAACAAAATTGTTAAACATCTCAGCCAGTTTATTTAAGCTAAAGTTGAGAAAAGTTTAAGATAATTTCAGGCACAATTTTGGCAAAAGTTGAGAAAATTGAGGCTCAGGGAAAATGATGTTTTTCTTATAAAAAGAAACGTGTATGTCTGCACTTTGTAGATTATAGTCAGTAGGGTTATTCAGCGGAAAGTATCTTTTAAGTTGTCCTTTAGGTTTAGGATATATGTTTCCATCAAAGTAACAATTTTTTAATTTCTTTTATACTTTAGAAGATTTTAGTGATGAAACCAGTGAAGAGTCAGAAGATGACATTTCATCAAAAATTGATTCAGTGTCAATGATTTACCAAGACACAACAGATGGATTTGATCTTGGTATTGACTGCACTGAAGTTCAACAAGGTAAGCATATTTCAGATGAAATATTAAGAATATCATATTGTTTTTTTATGATTTCTTGTTTTGCTTAAAAGCTTTGAAAACACTGTACAGGAAATGCAAATTTCTTTTTTTCTCCCTCGTTGTCAAGGGTGAACAGTTTTGCCATGAATTGCTATGAGTAGGAATACTGTTTTCAAAAGAGAGTTTAAAGTGTAAGAGGGCCCCTGAGCAAAGAAAAGTGCACTTTATCTTGATTGCAGGAATGACCCCACCTACCATTACCCTCTTTTATAGGTGGTGGAACCAGAGGCTCAAGCCCCTTCCACTTTTTTGAAGGCAATGGGGTTGAGCAAGCATGCTTTAGTTCAGACATGGGCAGCCCCCCACATAAAGCAAATTCCGCCCCACTTGCCTTTTACTGTCTCTCTACAAAATTCATATTTGTTTAAATCTTCCACCACACTCAATTTTTGCAAAGTGTTGGTAGAGTAAAAGTAAAAGTAGAGTAAAAGTAAAACAAGTTTCTAAAAATAATAGGTGAGTGTTGTTAGTATTTCAAATTTGCCATCTTTTCTTTACTCACCCAATCCTTAGTCCTTTTTCATTCACTCCATCCCCCCCAAGCAACCCCTGTAGCACTATCCCTGAGCATAAGTTAGCAGAGGCATTGCAGTGGGGGTATGGGGGCGTGATACCCCAACCATGGGTGATCTCATGGGTATATTTAGATTCAATGACCTTCGTGTTAGCGAAGCACCCTTTTTGAATAGAGAGGGTACTACAAAAAGGGGACTTTCGTTCTTTTGCTGAAAAGGGCAGGGATCTGGACCCTAAGGGTCCCATCCGTAGTTGCGTGCCTGTATCAGTGTGACAGAGCACGAAATTCCTTGGCATTTGCAATAGGCCTTATTAGCTCTGGTAAACTCTGATGTTGTACAGCGCGAATTTCAAAAGCATTCTTGTAGGGAAAACAGTTAAATGAAATCTAGTATGATTTATTTCTTTGGCTTTAGCATTTGACATGATAGAAATTTCATGGCATCAAATTCAATTGTACTAAATTTGCAGATATACGAAACTCTTTCACGCCTCCGGAAATTCGATTGGTCCCAGAAACTCCAAATACGAAATCGGGTTCTTTCTCATTTGATGCCGTTGATGGTGAAGAATCAGGAGATTCAATGAGTCCGCAGATTCGACCACGTGTATCAAGCAACCTATCGGAAGGCAAAAGAAAACTTGCTTTGAAATTTAGAAAGAAAAAGCAGGAGGCAAAGGTTGATAATCAGAAGGAAGATTCACCCTCTCCTCACAGGAAAGAGGAGGACATTGATGAAATATTTAAGAGTTATGAAGAAGAACATGCTAGAAATTTATCAAATTCACGTAGCGATTCCTGTGGTATGTTTAGTTCCATATTTATTATCTTGGAATTCATCTCCTTTCTTCACATGTTTATTTTTCAATAATCACATTCATTAATGTATATATCTTGAATTCCTCAATTGTGTGTCACTGAATTGTATGTCAATATTACTTTCTATTACGTCTCCCAGTCCATCATCCATATGGAACCATCTTAAGCAAACTGGTCGTACTGCGTCATTTGAGGATTTCAGCATAATTAGTAAGAACGACAACTCCTTAGATCTCCTCATCCATGAACGTCTTCTTATCCAAAGGGACAATCCTGGTCTCAGTTCTCAACTTTCTTCTATTCCCATGGTTCTATTTTAGGCACTTTTGTACATTTTCTTGTTTTTCTTTATGGTTTTTTACCATCCTATTATATCATATATGTTAGGTCACGCACGTCCTTATTTTACACATGACCTTACTTTCTTACTTTGTTCGATTTCTATTAGTTTAGCCCCCATTATCTTCTATTCCCATGCTTCTCTTTTCGGCGCTTTCTGGTGTTCCTTCTTTCCTATTGGTTATTTACCATCTCTTGCACCATATGCGGATATCCACGTCTTGATTTTGCATGTGATCACCTTGTTCCTATATATTTTGATATTCGGACCTTTTATTCTGACTGATGATGGCCCAAGATTTGGTCGAAACGTTTTGTATATGTCAACTAGGACTGTCAAATTTGATTGTATATGGAATGTAATATGGAATTGTGGAAAAATGGAATTGCCAAAATTGGATTTAAAGAAAGAAAACTATATGGTGCCTTTCTTTGTCGTCGTACTTTTTTCAAACTTTCTATTTGCTTGTTAGTTCATCTATCCATGGGTGCCCTTTCTTGAATATTCCATGTTTTCATTAAATTGTTTGTCGGCCTTGGGGGCACCTTGTTTAGTATTCGTGTACGTTTTAGGACCTTTGGGTTCACTGGAGTTCACCGTTCAATATGATTCTAACACTTTGGAGCTGCTTGTCATTGTTCATTGCGGAAAGGTTTGTCAATTTATTCTAAGGTGCTTGATCAATCATTAATCATTAAATCATTGATCATTCATCATTGATTAATTAAATCATTGATTTATGAGTTAGCATTTGGATCGCTTATTTTTCTTTAAATTCCACTTGGTTTTTGAGTGATTTTTTAATGTGAGTTTTATATGATTGTTTGCTTCTGTAGAGAACCGTTTGTTCATTGCATTTTTATAGAATTTCCAGTTATTTTTTGAGTTGCTGGTTAATTTTAGTAATGTTTATATTTTAAATCACCACAGGGTTTGAAAGCCATGGATCATGGAGTATCTTCAGATCCTTACGTGAAAACACATTTACTTCCTGGTGCATCCAAGGTTTGCTTTACGCGGTTTTTATAAGAAACCTTATAAGCAACCTAGTACTAGACAAACTGAAATTTGAGAAACTTTTAGAACAACAAGGAAAAAGCTAAGAAACTTTAGACAAATAGCACATTGAAGTCGTTGCCTGGTTGAATGTAAAGCTGTACGAAAACAATGTGAATATGACATTGCTTTAGAATTAACTCGTACTGACGCATTTGTTTGTTTTAGGACAAATAGTTTGTAACATTCACTGTGTGCGTATGCTGTCACAGAAATTTGGTTCGCTAAATTAAGAAACTTTTGAGAAATTTATAGAACTATATTATGTCCAAAAATTAAGAAACTTTTATTACAAAGCCTTGAGCTAAGTTTTTTATAAAAAAACTTGTGGCTTTTTTACTTAGCTGATGTCTATCTCATTTCTGTTGATTTGGTTTATCTGCTGTTAAGATGACGTGCTTTGAGTTTCTAGATAAGGGATATAGGCCTAGTAGTTAATGAGAGGAAGGACGAGGGGACAATGAAAAGGAGGCTGATCAAAGTCCTGCGATGTTATTGCCTCATGTATTGTTTTTCATGAGCTCTTGTTTTGACGTCACCATAAGTTATAGATTTGTTTATCTTTGTATGCCAATTGGGTCATGGATTTAGCTCACGATTTTTGGTTTTAATTATTCTTCAATGTATATCAATTCCAGTCCACGAAAAAGAGAACGCAAACAGTTCAAAAAGACGTCAATCCAGTTTTTAACGAGACTTTGGTGTATCATGGGATTTCTCATAAGGAAATCACGCAAAAAATACTCAGGTTTTTATCAACTTCTGATCGTTCTTTCATGTTTCTTCTGCATTGCATTTTAGTACTTGTCACTTCCAATTTATATTTACATCCTTCATTTATTTTCTTTTGAGCAGTACATGATGCGTTTTTATCAACTTCATGATGCGTTTTTGCTTCATAGGCTCTCCGTCATGGATGAAAACAAGCTCTCAAGTAATGCTTTCATAGGAGAAACATGTGTGTCTTTGAAGTCCTTGATCAATCGTCCGGTGCAACGATTTAAGAAACTCTTAGAGCCAAAGTCTGAGGTATTTGGTCATTCGATATCATCTCATCTCATTTCTACTAATTGAAATCTCAATTATGACTATGTGTCTAGCATATTTGGGATTGTGCAACTGGCTAAATGTTGAGGCTAACATTTAAATACAGTTAATTTGTTTTGATCGAGAAGAAACCCACTTTCGAGCAAGGATCTTGGCCATTTTCTAACGTTTTGCGAATTTACTCAATTTTACAGAGAATTTAGCATAAGTACAGTATTTCTTTTCACCTTGATGGAAAATTGTGAAATCATGAAGGATACCTAGCTAGGAAAATGCTTCGAGTTTCTACTTCTGTGCAAGCAACTTAGATAATTCTACTCTCTGAACACAATCAGTCATTTCTTTTAACTCATTTTCTTCAGGATATTTGCTCTGCACTTTCCTACCATGGCTTGTATTTTAACCATTTCGTCTCTATTTCCACATTGTGCTTTCTATTCTCACCTTTTACTTTCTATTTCCACATTTTGCTTTCTATTTTCACCTTTTGCTTTCTATATCCACATTTCGCTTTATTTCGTCACTCTTTCATCATTGATACATGATCCTTACGTCCACTCCTGTCCAGTCCCCATCAACATGTTTCACCCATGAACCCTCTGGCCTCATAAAAACATAACGCTGTTATTGTTACCTTAATCCAGATAGATTTAATTTTTGGCAAAAAATTTCGCTGGTTTTCTGTTTCTTTCCCTTGACTTTCTCACTGGTATCCTTCTACGGAGACCATCTTCCATCTTCCAATTTTCTTCCACGGCCAGATCGTCAAGTATAAACATGGAAAGTACTAAAGCGGCTCCAAAATAATTGAGCAGAATCTGAGCTTCCCAAACGCTTCAAATTTAAGTGATAGCCTAACCTATGCTAACTTATGCAAATTATGCCGCGCTTAATAATTCCACATTGAAATTTATGCAGGAAAGCATGAGAAGAAAAGACTACGTATATTATCAGTTGAACTTCTTCAGATATTTGGAATTATGCCACTACTGTCCACATTTTAAATGCCATATTGATGTCTAACACTACCTTAATGCCTTTCTAGCCCTGTCTTTCAACATCTATTTCAAGTTGGCTGGTCTTTTATCCTTCCATTTTTGCCAACCCGTTTAGTAATCAATTGTTAAGCTCAAGAACAGTCAATCAATTTTGACAAAATTTTTCTTGTTTCTTCTTTCTTTTGATTGGAGGCAGTCACTTTATTTCTCGAAATTCATTTATTTTCCTTTCTCATTTCCGTCCGAGAGCTGAAATTTCCGGAATAGGAAAGTTCCTTCTAAATGGAAGCACTGGCCTAGACTCAAAAAATGTTGCTTGGTTTGTAGGTTCACAGTTACGAAGAACTTGTTGATGTTGATGAAAACCCAGGCCGCATTGAAGTGGCTTTGCATTATCTATCAAAAAAGCAAGCTCTCGTTGTTGGCATAATTCAATGTGCTGGACTGAAGGCTATGGATCCATCCGGATATTCTGATCCATATGTAAAATGGTTAGCTTAATTTTTCTTTCAGTATCATATCTGTTTTATTGTTTATTTAGCTGATTAATTATTTATCTGCCATATTGTTTCCTTTGTTGTTTATTTTTGTCATTTGTTCTTGTTCTTCTTGTTGTTTTTGTCATTTGTTGTTGTTTTGGTAATTTTTCTTTGTTAGAATTTTCTACTCATGAAAGATTATTATTTTGAGTCAGCTCATTGGATTCTGCACTTGCAAAATCGATTGTAGCAATTTGGCAGGCAAAAACTGACCGTAAAACATTCAATCTGTGTCTTACATTTATCACTGTTTTTATCAATTTGTATATTTAACGATATTCTTGTCTTTTTTAGTCTTCTTTATAACCTGAATTCAGATTGATTTTGTTCATCAATTTTTTCGAATTTTTCTCAGTTATCTGCTTCCTGATCCAAAGAAAAAGACAAAAAGAAAGACCGCAATTAAGAAAAGAAATTTGAATCCAGTTTTTGAGGAGGTTTGTTAGAATTATGTGGACTTTATTCCAGCATTACTTTTTTGGTAATCCAGTCAACTGTGCATTTTGTTGATTGATAAAGTTTGATACATTTTTTGAATTTTAGTTTTCCAAATTTATTTGAAACCTCGCATGGAAATTCCTTAGTATTTTCCCACCTAGCGTGCTACGTCAGAATTTTACCATAGTTCTGTTTATTCTGACATTTGGTGGTTAATTTACTAATTTGAGTTGACAATAGACCTTGTTTGTTTTGATCATTTAGCGGTCTTGATGCTTAATGAGATTTTGTCAACTTGAAATATGAAGTTTATAGCGTTTTTTGTCATGCTGCTCTTGTAATTTGCTCTCTTTCGAATTTCTTTTAGGAATTTCGTTACAGCATAAAACACAGTGAATTGGCTGGAAAAACATTGTGTATTACTGTTTGGGATCATGATGTAGGGACAAGAAATGACTTTATAGGTAGGATTTCAAAGTTACATGCTATATGCTCTATATTCAGTGATCAGTGCTAGCAGCATTAGCAATTTTTTTAAGCAACGTGCCATTATTTGCCTAATATCAATATCAAGCAGCAAAAGGATCCTAACATCATTGTAGGATACTATTGTAAATAGTCCCAAAGTTTCTTAACAAAAGTAGATTTGATAAAAATTTGAGACAAAAAGCGACACGAATTTTATTTTGTAGTATATGTTGTGAGATAATATTGGAAGATAAGTATGCATTGTAGAATTGTAAGATTATATTGTACAATAGTATCAAATCACCTGAATAACAGCATTTATTACTAACTGTTGGAAGGAAAACGTTTTTGATTTTATCTGATCGAATGCATAATGGTGAGGAACTGCGTGTTTTTTTGTATGACCATTTTTGAGGACTGAATTATCCTACTTTCCTTGTTCCTTTCTCTCTAAAAGATATATCAGCTCTTCTTTGTTCATATTCTTGTCATACCTTCTTCAAACTCTGGTTTATTATTTTCCTTCTTTATATTTTGTTTTGTCCTGTTGATTTTTCATATCATTTAATTTGCTGTTTTGCTTCAGATTTCCCATGTGCTTTGTGAGCTACGAAGTTTTTCAAATCTGGCTCTAGGTGCTTTCAGCAAATGCAACTTAGATTACAAAATTTGTAATCTTTGGGTACAGCCGTACCTGGAAAGATAGAGAACTGATTCAAGACTCATGCTGAGAATGTATCATTGCTGTTTTTCATAAGTCACAGTTTGTAGGCTTTGCCTGGTTAACGAATTATCATATTATCCCCTTTATTTTCAAGGTTCATTGTGCTTCGGTACAAAAGCCAGCGGTGATGCTTTGAAGCATTGGTACGAGACGATGACTACATCAGATAGGCGCGTCACAAGATGGCATACTTTATCATATTTTGTACCCTCTGGAATGGAAGATGATGAATAATTAATTTGTAAGA
Source organism: Cassiopea xamachana (assembly GCA_900291935.2). Classification (NCBI taxonomy): domain Eukaryota; kingdom Metazoa; phylum Cnidaria; class Scyphozoa; order Rhizostomeae; family Cassiopeidae; genus Cassiopea; species Cassiopea xamachana. The sequence goes on along the minus strand of OLMO02000262.1, from coordinate 1,069,555 downwards.
ATTTGATCATAACATATCTTAACTACGTTTGTAATGGCTCGGAATTTTATTACATAGTGATATCGGAATATTATTCTTTACCAGTTATTTTACTGCCGAATATTCGAATATTTGATAAGGGTTAAATGGTGTTTGAATTTCATCCATTGTTTGATTGTAATTGTTAGATTAAGTTATAGTTTTTTAGTAAGACACAATAAAGCGCCTGATATTATAGACTTTGTGAATCCATCCATTCTTTGATTTGCTCATCGTTTAATTTAGCATCTTAGAAATTTATTTAATAAGCTCTTTTACGTGGTAGGATTATGTATTTTTAGATTTCAAAAGAATTTTTCAGAGTAGAGAAATTCTTATTATTTTAAGAAATATTTTGATTTTATTTTCTCTGAAAGTGACTCCCTTGTAGAATGCAACTTTTGAAATGCTGCAACGACCCTTTTTCATCTATTTTAATTACCAATTTTGTTTATTATTTAGGATAGATCTCGTATCAGAATAAGGCCTAATTTCAGTAAGTTTTTCTGATATAACACAATCCATTTCAATAGTTAAAAGGTGAGCAAGAAAATGAGAGCCAACGATTAAACTGTACAGCAAGAGAAAACATTAACTACATTGATTACACCCTCCTATTTTATTGATTATTATATTAGTTATTTTACTTTTTATTTACATTAAATAATGCATTAATAGTATGTGGGAAAGTAGGCAAACTTTCTAAAGTTTTAGTGTTTTCTATATAGAGAGCATTTCATCTGATACCCTAGGGTGTATTTGACTGAAATACAGTGCTGGAATTATTGTTCGTACGTATGTCGTATGTGTATTTGGTCCTGTGATTGGATGTGATAAGTTGGATTAGTATATTGTTCCTTCTGTTTTTTGGTGAGATTCTCATACCTTTTGGGCCATTTCTATGACATTCTTAGTCACATCCTGCAAAATGGCAACTCTTTAGTTTAGTAGTGCATCACGAAGTTCCAAGTGCCTGGTCACAGTCAAATATTCTCTCGGGTATTCTATTGTTTGTTGGTACATAGAATTGGATAAAGCTGATGTATTGCTGTAATATGTTAGATGTAAAAACATTATATATCATTATAGCTTTTCTCGTTTTGTCACTTTCTCTTTGTTCAATAATCGTCGTGCTTATATTAATGCTGAATTCTTTGGCAAAAAGTAAGCCAAAACATTTTGTTTGAAAATGATTGACCTAGAACAGCGGTTTTCAACCAAAGTTACCCGGACTCCAGAGTTCCGCCAGTACAGTTCAGGGATTTAGCTATAAGTTACACGAATGCTATAATCAGCAGCAGTTTTTTATTCTCTTGTGGAAATACTTTATTTCTTTTCATGGATACCACTCTCTGATGAACACTGTCCGCTGAAGGCCACCACACTTATGACCAAACCTTTGTAAAGAATGCAGCCGTCTAGAGAACGCCACGTTAGAAAGCTCATGTCGTGAATATAAACTGTGATGGAGACAGTGACATTTTTTTGATATTTTTCATACTTTAAACACATATGTTTAGAACGATAGCGGATTTTTGCAAAGTCTTTGTTACGCTTATTTTTGAAAACAAAACGCCACCCTTATCGTTCCGCTCCAGCAATAAGGTTGAAAACACTGGGTTGTAAGAAATGTTTCTCCTAAAATTTTGTGCTGTTTTACTTTGCAGTCCTATATAAACACCAATATATAAGTGGAATTTTTTACTTGAATTAGACTCATTTTGCACAGTACCTGTCTTCCTCTGGTCTCAACACAGTTTTTCAGGTTCTTCCTAGAACAGATGTGCCTCGTTATCAGCATGAGGTAGTTACACGCAACGGTTTACCAGTTGTTGTTGTCGTTGGGAACTCGTGGGGTAACTGTACGATAAGGACTCTACTTCCTTTAGTTTTTGGAATTGTATTTGCACCTCAAAGCAACTTTTTTAGAAGAATGGATAATGCTGATGGCAATCAGATTGTTTCAATTCTCGCATTGAGCATCTTTTTTGGTGCATTTGTACTAGCCATATTGGTTATATTTAACAGGAAGTCAGACAAGAGTGACGAGACGAAAAGTGCAAACGAAAATTCTGAAAAAGAGAAGAAAGATAAACTAAAATCGAATCCTGCAAATGAAATTAAAAACAATGTTGTAAAGCAAAAGCCTAGAGTTACTAAAGATCCTGCATTTACACACCCACTGTTGTCGACAACATTAAAAGGCCATACTGGTGTCATTACGCAAACGGAATTTAGCAGATGTGGAAAGTACTTAGGATCATGCTCTGAAGGTAAACTATGATTCCTAAGAGGGGAGAATTTGATAACTTAAGTCTTAGGCTAGTTTTTCAGCTCCTGGATTTGCCAAGAAACTTCTAGCATGACATCCTCATGGTTTTTGTGTAGTTCAATAGCCTTTATTACGAAGCATAACAATATCAATCGTTTCTATATGTGCCCTTTTTCTTGCAGATAGAACTATTCGCCTGTGGACCGCAAAATCTTTCAATGAAAAGGATCATAAGTAAGCCATGAATTGCTGTGCTTATAACAGAAAATTGATTTTTTTTCTAATAGTAATCACAAGAGCATCTTGACTTGAGATTAAGCTAGCTGCAATTTTATCAGAAGCTATATTTGGTGAAAAAGTCAGAGTATGAATTTATGAAGTGCTGACTGCCCAAAAGTTTGACTCTTGCTCATATAAAAGCATCTCATGCATTTTCTAATTATTGACAATATTTTCATTTATAATTTTCATGTTTGGTGAAGGAACATTCATTTTTCAGGTACATTCGTGTCAATGTGGAATTGGATCATGCTTCTTCAATTTCCTTTAGCCCAGATTCAAGGTAGACATTTATAATTATTGAGTTGTAAGTCATCTTGTTTTTTATGGTTTTGTGATTGATTGTTATGGCACATTTGTCACTGAAGTAATCAAAGTAATTGATTGATTGTAGTGATTACAGATCAGACAAATTTACCTTGTTTATCTAGGAACTTGTGCTATATTTACACAACAACTTATAGCTAAAATTCTATAGCAATGCACCAGCTGCTGTAGCTCAGAGTCACAAAATAGGTAACCATGTACTTTTGTACATGATAGAATGCACTGTTATATGTGTTTAAGCTGCCTATGGTGTTCTCTTGAAAATGACAAGGAGAGTCTCCTGGGCACTTCCCATGTAGTTATACACAGTATCACTTATTTGCTAAGTTTTCATACCTATATTTATTTTTACCATAGTGAAGCTAATGTTAATTGTTATGCAGCTCTTCTCCATCTGAGTAGAGACAGGAAACATGTATATCCTCATCTTTGAATTTTTGTCTGATTTAGGGCATTCATTGCATCACTATCTGTTGGTAATAGAATTCGAATTTTTAAAATAACAAAGAGGAAGGACTCCAGTTCTTCCTCCTTTGCTGCTGCTGATGCAGAAGATTTCAAGAAAGTGCATAAAAGTGATATTATTAATGTTGGAATTTCATCAACTGGGAAATTTATCATGTCAGCAAGCAAAGATACAACTATGATTGTTTGGTCTTTGAAAGGTCAGAAATCAACTTTGTAAGAGTATTCTATGCCCATAGAACAGGAACACCAGAGCCAGGGGGCTGGGAGGGGGACTACAGCATCAAATTACAAACAGAATGGAAAAGTAGCAA
>OLMO02000262.1:997451-1045478 GCA_900291935.2 Cassiopea xamachana | reverse complement strand
AATCGAATTTTGAATTGAAATCTAGAAGTAGCCCCATCCCAACAATTGCTTTAGGCTGTTTTCAGACTGTACACCGCTCTTAAATGCTTTTACTTTGATACAATCTGTTGAATTTTTCATTTATCTGGAAATTAAAAATTGAATAACTTCTTTTTATAAATTGATATGGATGATTTTGTATTGAACCCTGGTTCGTGAACGATTACTTAATTCCAAAGCCTTCAGATTATGACCTTCGCATGAGAGATACTCTTTATATTCCTAATGTCAGTAGATCTAGATGTGGAATTAAGTCGTTCAGATTCAATGAGCCTAAGGGATGGATATTTCTCCCAGATGATATATAGCTATCAAATAACATAAGACAGTTAAAACGTCTCATGAACAATTGGTTCTCTGACAGCCAGGGACGTCACTTCAACATAATTTTTGCTCTGCGAAAGCTTTGTATATGGTTTCTTATTTATTTAGAGGCAGCAGTTGATCAAATGGTCCTGGGTCCAGTAACTTGTCCTACAAACTGCAAATCACTGTCGTTTTTGCCCTAGGAAAGAACATATTTTCCTAGGTTGGAAGGATGACTCATACCCCCGTTCAGTTTCGTCCCTGCTGACAACGATCTTGCCTGCGTGGCCTGCAGCCAGCAGAAGTTTTTTCCGGATGCAGTTTGTATTTCTATATGTTAGCATGCATTAGTAGTATTCAGTACTATTGTAACACTAACATTTAAAAGATTAATGTTTTTATTATTGAATTTTTAATGTTATCAGAATTCAGTCATTTTTGGTAAATTATCAATCATTTCGATAGTATCATTCTTGTTTACGTTTGTAGAAGAATGCCATATGCATACATATTTAAATTGTCTTCTCAATGTTGCCCTAGATGTTGTAATTAGTATGGAATTATCAAATGAAGAAGAGAACTTTGTAAAGATTGCCAAAATTGTTTTGGATGTTGTCCCACACTATCTTCGAAAGTTGTTCATAACGAAATGGGAAGAGAAATATCCGAATGAGAAATGGGAAAGTAACAATATAAGTGGAAATGCTTTGGTGGCTAAAATAGCACACGTTAATAACAATTATGCAGAAAAATTGAAAGCAGGAGATGAACAGCAATGGGACACCACTACATTGGTTTACGTTTTGTTATATTCCAATCTCAATTTGATTGATCAGTGCCGCAAGCCCAAAGAGACAAGAATCCCACCACTGCGCATCAGTGAAGAGATTGACATCATCAGGGAAACCAGAAATGAGTACTTTGGCCATTTACCGCAGATGTCATGCCCATCGCATGATTTTACAGCAATAGTAGATAAATTGAAAAGTGTAGCAAAGAATATATTTGGTGCAGATGTAGAAAAGGAAATTGATGACATTGGAAAGGTGCCAATTGACACACAATCGACAGCTAAACTGAGGCAGAGACTGGAAGAAGAGAAGACTTGCAACGACCAACTCCATAAGTCTATTGAAGGTAAACTCTTAATGATGTAAATCTTGTTAGACTATCAACGAAACAATTGATAATAATGTACCGTAACAATATAACAATACCCCAAATGAGTGTGTTCAGTTGTGTATTCAGTGGAACTATTCTGTGCATGATTCCCTAATGACATGCATTATAATTGAGCAAAGGTCTGCATATATTTGAGCATACTAGACTTTAATATGGTATGATTTTCTAAATACAAAGGCCTACAGTTTATCAAGAATTGTAAGGGTAAAGCGCAATGAACTTGGTTTATATTCCTTTACCCATATTATACTGTAACTGCTACCATCAACTATTACCTATGCATCTGACGTAATAAGTTGTGTTAGATTGCCCTATTTTCAAATGTTTATGCTATCTGAAGAAAGTTAAGGCATTCAATTACTTTCAAACACCGACAAAATAAAGGTAGAATCTTGGCTCCTCTTGTATAGATGAGAAGTAGATGGTGCCAATCGAGGAAGGACGGAACTCAAGGGTATCTCAGAGCCCCAGAGCAATTTTTTTTGAAAAATCTAGAATTACAAATGTTTTGCTTTCAGTAGCCCTTGGTGATAAAATGCAAGTATGGCAAATCAATGCAGAACAAGTAGTTAGTTGTTATGGCTGAAAAAACATTTCCAAAAATGTATAGGACATGCTAGTAGCTTGAAAATTTAACCGTTCAAAGCTGAAATGAGATTCATGGTCCATACCCTAACATTCGCCACAAATGGCTTGGTTTATTATGTGCTCATAATGTTATGGTTTTTATCTAACTTTGTATGCTTAAGTACTTTAATTCAAAAATACATTGCAGATTGCATAATAATTAATGAAGATATTATTGGGTTATATTAAATATCACAACTCAAAATCTTTTCTTTGTCATTATCCACCGATCATGAATTCTTAAAGTGTGACATTCTTTGGTGCTTAGCAGTACTTGTTTTAGCAAATATCTGATGTGATCTTTTGCTTTTAGGTGAAGTTCTGTTAATCTAAATCAATTTCATATTTTTAATTTTATATTTTAGGTGCATGTAGCTGCTCATTAGTATTATAGAATACACTTCCATGACAAAAATATTTTAACAGTCGGTTGAAAATGGCTGTCCAAATTGGCCTTAAACTTGCAAACATCATTTCACGGACGAAACAACAACTTTGAAGCAAGCAATTACCTAAAAAACTTTGCAGAACTATTTTGCAGGTTTCGACGCCCCTGCATGAATTATAATTTAGCAAAGGTCTGCATATATTTGAGCATACTAGAAATTACTATGGTATGATTTTGTAAATACAAAGGCCTACAGTTTATCAAGAATTGTAAGAGTAAAGCGTGATGAAATTAGTGCATATTCCTTTGCTCATATTGTACTGTAACTGCTACCATAAAGTTATAACTATGCATCTGACGTAATAAGTTTTGTCAGATTGCCCTGGTTTCAAACGTTTATGCTATTTGAAGAAAGTTAAGGTATTCAATTACTTTCAAACACCGACAAAATAAAGGTAGAATCTTGGCTCCTCTTGTATTGGTGAGAAGTAGATGGTGCTAATCGAGGAAGGAGGGAATTCAAGGGTATCCCAGAGCTCCAGAGGAATTTTTTCAGAAATCTAGAATTACAACTTTTGTGCTTTCAGAAGTGAAAGAAAAAGTCGAACTAATAGGTCAAACGGTTGAAGAAATTCAAGAACAATTGATGGATAACAGAAAGCCACGTAAGTTGATGAAATTGCATTGTTATCTATCATCTCTTCATCACTCCTTTTGTTTCTTAAGTTACGCTTACTTCATCAAATTCTTTCATGCAAGAGAGGGGGTTGCTGAATATCAAGGGCGCTGTGTCCCCCCACAGCTTAACAAGGGTCTGTTGGCTTCCGGAAGTTTGCTCTTTTCTGTTTTGGGCATACAGTTTAAGACCCCTCTAACTGGAGAGGCTTCCTTGCGCCCATGATGAAATTCCACGAAATGATGAAATGATGAAAGTAGGCTGTTTAATTAGAGCTCTAACCTCTTTGGCCATTGCCTTATATGTCTTGGCATTATCTGAAATTAAACACAGTGCCGTAACCACCGGGGGGCAAGGGGGCTGGAGCCCCCAATAATTTCTTGTTAAAATAAATTTTTTTTCAATTATAATACTATCCTAAAGTGTAAGAAATAGAAAATTAAATATTTTGTGTCTTGTTATTAAATAGAATGTGAATAATAATAAAACCAATGGAATAAAAGTTTCGATGGAATTCCTTTAATCAAATTCTTTTATTCCTTTATTACAACCATTTCCGGAAAATAACATTCTCATAAAATTGTACGTACATGTGCACGTTTTCATTTCTTAAACGCTACAAGTGAAGAAGAAGGTTTGAAAAACAAGGGGTCAAACAAGAGTATTTATAAAAATAATGCTTGTTATGCCAGCAACAAATGCTTTGAGTGAAAGATCATTTTCTGCCCTGCGAAGACTGAAAACATACCTCCGATCAACAACAACAAATTCGAGGCTAAACAATATGCTTACATTGCATATCCACAAAGACGAAGCCGACAATCTTGATCTTTGTAATGTTGCAAATGAATTCATTCTTCTTTGTGATCGTAAAACTTTGTTGGGATGTTTTTAAAAACTACATCTATTTTACAATCATCTTATGTAATAAGTTGTAAGAATGTTATTAAAATCCACAAGAATTGTAGATATTTTGGTGTATTGTCTTTCACTTTTTGGATCTCTACTTTCATAACATTGAGACAAATTAAGTAAAATGTGACCCGTTATAGCGTGTTTAGGCGTTTGAAAATCGTAAAATTTTCTCAGCTCCTTCGCCTCAACCATGTCAAAATTGTGACTTCTAAGCCCCCCTAAAATGAAAATCGTGGTTACGGCCCTGTACTACCTTCTCTGCGAGAAATACAAAAGCGGGTAGTGCTTTAAGTAAGTGATAGAAGGGAAGGGTAGTCAATGAAGGAACAGAAATCTTGTGCTGGTGAAGCGAACACTAAAATTAGCATTCTGTTATTCCTATCATGTCTAGCTTGTGATATTGTCCGAAATTTGTAATCGTCCGAAACTTCAGCAGAACAAACCACCATTTTCTATTGGAGAAACCAAAACAAGTAGTATAAAAGGAGGAAAAGGTAGTAAAGGATGAGAATCTATCTTTTTACTTGTGAAGATAAGACTGACATTGGAGATTTTGTAACTATTGTGCTGAGTTTATAATAATGACCAAAATGTCAAGGTGCCTTATGCATTTGTCCAAAATAGTCCAAAATCTCTAAAAGTTAGCTTGAAATTTTCTGTCCGAAAATAAAACTTCCGAAATTTTCCGTCAGCAATTTTTCGGGGTTTATAGATGACGCTTACCCTTGATGACTGATTGTTTTGCTTAAACGCCGCCTATGTTTACCTGTAGCGCACATGTCTAGCAGGTCACAATCATTTTCGTTGGGAATTACAAGCCCTATACCCCCCAGAAAAGTTTTTAGGAATGACCCTGAAGTTGCAATGAGTAAATAGGTTGCTGTAGCATTTGTTTACAAATGGTAGCATACAACTTTTCAATGTCTTTGTAAATATTGTTGCTTACCCATTGAGAAAGTTAATTAAAGATGCCAGACCTTGTCATTCAGATTACCAGTAGCAAGGAAAACAATACAAATTTGTATAGCATACCTTCTGCAAGATGAGATAATTTTTGTAATGCGTCTAAGAGTAGTATATCCTTGAGAACGTGAATTTAGTTGCAACATGTCGCAATGAAAATGGTTTGTTTGAGTATATGGAGCATTGCCACATAACAGCAGTAGCACTTGCTATTGATTCACATTTCTTTTTTTATCAATAAACTACAAACAATCTACCTTGGATACGTAAGACAACTACTGAAAAATAATCATAGAACATTCTCTTTATATCCGAAATGTCAAAAATTCTAGATATGAAATTAAATCCTTCAGATTCAAGGGACCTATGATCTGGGTCTTTCTCCCAGATGATGTAAAACTGTGAAACAACGTAAGACAGTTCAAAATACTCATAATCAATTTGTTCTCCGACAACCATCTTGCCTGCATGGCCTGCAGTCTGTAGCAGTATTTTCCGGATGCAGTTTGTATTGCTGTATGTTAACGTGTATTAGTAGTATTCAGTACTATTGTAACACTAACATTAAAAAGTTTAATATTTTTGTTATTAAATTTTTAATGTTATCAGAATGTCATTCTTTTTTTAGTAAATTGTCAATCATTTCGATAGTATTTATTTTACAAATATTTATTTACAATTTCTTTACGCAGGGCTCCATTCAATTATGGTAAACAAATAGGAGTTTTTGAGAATGAAACTTTCTGAGGCTGAAAAAGTTCTTGATAAGAATGATATTCTTCGCATTGCAGTCAGGTTCATCTTGTCTCTTCTGAGACAAAAGTATCTGATAATAGGAAAAAGTGAACAGTCGATTCCCAACTTGATTTAATGAATATGTTGAAATAATGAATGAGTATTACTATGAAGAAATTTAGTAATGAGAATTCTCATCACGCATTAGGTATAAAAGATTTTTGTCAGAAGCTGATATCAAGTAATGACATTATTGGTTATCATTTGTCTGTTTGTGTAGCCGATTATCTAGATGTGCTAGGCAGTAGTGTTGAAAATCCATGATGATGCTACGAGTTGACATTGAGTTTCTTCGTCTCTAGAGCCAAACACAGAAGAACTTATTGGTGAGTTTACCTCTTATTTCTTTCATCTATAACTATGAGCCATTATCATCATTAATTGTTCCACTTTTATTTGGTTGCAGTATTGACATAGTCATGTCAGCAAAGATTTTTCTATTCTATAATTGTAGAAGGGACAGCTCTTCGTCACTTACTGAATTTCAAATTCAGGCCCGTTGCAAGTGTAACCCTTGCAGTTAATCTGAGGCTAGCGACCAAAGCACTAGGAACAATAGACCGCTTTCGCAATGACGTCAGGTAGCTCATGAAACTGAGATGGGGCATCGAAAACGAGAATTTCAATGTTCTAAAATCATTTTGCTAGAAGCTACCCCTGAGACAGGAAGGCAGTGATGAAAATACAATCGTTGTAGGTTATAGAATCTCATAAAAATGAGGAAAAAACGAAAATTAGATTAGAGGAAACTGTTTTGACGGAAATGCGGAATAACTATAAGTTGATAAAAGCTCGTAATACATCATATGACAGACGAAAGTTGCAAAATTATCAGATCTTCCATGTTTTACATTTAAAACTGGTAAAAATGTAGGTATTCACCTTGCAAATTGATTCCTGAAGCATTGGCGGGTGTAGAATAAGTTTTTCCGAATTTTTGCTGTTTTCCTTAAAAACCACAAAAAATAGTCAACGAAAATTCCAATGAAAATCAAAGTTAATTAAATCCCTTTTCTCTGAAGAGTTCAAAAGCGCTTAAAAGCATTTCTGTAAAACTTTGCATTAGCCCAAAAATTGGCAAGTTGTGATGTATCTAATTTATCAGTTATGTCATTTTCACAATATATTACCATGAGGTTATTCAGCCTTCAATCAACAGAGTGACCGTTTACTTTTACAAACACTTACAAGTGCTGAAAATAGTATCTTGTGTGCTTTTGCTGTCAGTAGAAATAGATTTGAGTAGTTAGAAGAACTTGCAGGTGTTCGTGCTAAATGAATTGTAGGAGTTTTACCATCAAGCTGTTTTGCAGAACAGAAAGGACATATCCTGCTCAGATATGAGATGTGTAGATTGGATAATTTCTCGATTTTAATAACTTTGTTGATTGACGTCATTGAACCGAATTCTAGTTGGAGTGAATCCATTGCAGCGCATTTCATGCAAAACTTTTATCAGAGTTTGTTGTGATGGCAAGTAAAAGTCGAGACTTTTTGGTCAACCTGCTATAAATCCGCTAGACCTTCCAGCAATATGTATGATCTAATGTCGACAGTGTTTGACCGAGAGTTTGCCCTTCTCAGCTCCATCCACTTCCAGTTCAATGAAAATTTAAACGTAAAAGATTTGATCGAATCGGAAAGATTTCTGCTCGAACGATGTAATAACCAGGAGTGAATACTTAAAATTTGATTTGCTGATATTTGACATGGATTTCGGCATGCATTTGCTATCAGTAGGGAGGTCGTTCACGTAACACAACCGCTGTAATCATAAGAAGAGGAAATTTAGTATCTAAAAATGTATTCTTATAGTTAATAAATTGATTGTCTACGTCATAAGCTTGGGATGTCGAAACTTGCATAATAAGTTCTTGCCACAGGGAGCCCAAACTTTGATAATAAGCACTCCCTCCGCTTATTCTTTTCGAAAACTTTTCCAAACTTACCACTCTTAATTGGGCCCCCGCTTGTTAAATTTTCAAATTTTCTAATATAAACCTTCAAAACGCTGGTACTTGTTTTTAGTTACCCAAATAATCAATGAGATACTGTACTGTACATGTGGCAAGATTCCGAAAGGTATTTGCTTCCAGCGATGCTAATTGGGGCATTTTGTTTTTATGCTGGTTGTTGTACAGTTAGCCCAAACTTCTGACCCCTCGCTTAATTGATCTTTAAAAATTTTCCAGTCCCCTGGCTTATTAGCTCCCCCCACCTATTTGGGCCTAAGAGTACGCTGTAAAGCGCGAATTTTACACGAAGAAACAAAAACAAACAAGCAACATTCTTTCCAACTGTTGGAGGTTGCCTCTTAATTAGATTATATAATTAAAATGTAATTAAAGGCGACGAAGCCAATCCATTGATCATGGAATGTCAATACTCTCAACTAAGTGTTCCTCCACCCGCTTATTAATTTTTCAATTTTTTGCAACCCACCCGGACCTTATTAGGACCCCCCGTTTATTAATTTTCGGGAAATTAACTGTTTTTGCATTCCCGTCAAACACAAAATAGCGTATTGCTGTATATATCTTAGTTCTATGCTTTATGACCACCTGCTTTTGTTCTTCCCGTCCTTGCATATAAAGCCATCATTCAAATTCAAACACCCCTGAATGAAGGGGAGGTACCGTTATGTAACACTAGAGAGTTGTCAGGTTAGCCATTTTCAGCAATGAACTAGCGCTTTTTTCAATTGGAGCAAGATTTCCCTCTGGCAATCACATTCACATAGACATGAAGTGTTCAAAATAATAATTGTCTTTACTATCAGGGTCAGTCACTTGATTCTAAGTTCTGAAATTCCAAATCCCAAGTTGTTTGAAAGAGCCAGGTAATGCCAAGCCAATGCCAAAGTTTTCAAAATAATTATCTTGCGACAAAACCCAACACCCAGAACTTGACTCCCAATATCAATTTCCGCCATTTTTCATACGTTCAAATTTGCGTGCGCATTTGTTTTGCCATCAACCCAGGTCAATACTGGATTCCTGTTCACACAGCATTACTAACTCAGGGGCGGATCCAGGGAGAAATCTGACCAGGGCTCAACAAAAAGATCGTGGGCGTGGCTATATGGGTGTGGAAAATATCCCATAACTATGAACAAATAAGGTCCAGTTGGTCCGACATTTATTATTGACTTGAAATTCGATATTCTAGACTTCAATAAAGAAGCAATCAAGCACGTAATTCACTTCGTTTTGCTTTGTTGAATTTATAAAAAGGTTAAAACCGCACACGTTTCTCTCAATCTGTTGAAACTCGCTAGGTTGGGGTATTTCCAACATGGGTTTGGCATTACATGTGAGGCTTGACTAAACTTGACGCGCTGAAATCCAGCACCTGCTCAGTGCAATATCTGACTTCGTCACAAAAACAAACAGTTGACAACGGAAATAGTGTTGGGCGGAAGTAAAATTCAGCGCAACAGCCAAAAGCAAGGAATTAGGAAGCATTCAAAATGTTGAGTTCAGAGGCAAGGGATACTCTCGCAAACAAAAGAGACAAATCTATAAGCTGCAAAGGGGGACCTTACCAACAGTGTTATGAAACGTGGGAGGGGCACGTGCCCCCTTTACCCTAGGGCTCCTACGTATTTAGTAAAATGGCCGTAATAATAACAGAAGCGACTTACCTCACTGGTGTTATACTAGGGCATTTGGTCTCTTGACAGGCAGGGAACTGCAGCTCTGAGAACTAACATGGATTTCTCTAACTGATTCAGACACTTCTAGTACCTCTAGTTAATTGCCCACTCTCACGTAAAACACTCAACAACTACCGTCTTTATTCGCCACGAGGGCACTGTTTCAACATCAACAATATTACGTGTAGTGCTCATGTTGTCATAGTCGAGCCCTGGTCACGGAGAATTGTGATTGGCTAAGAGAAATTGAGCCCTGGTCAGGGCGATGTTTCATTGGATGAAAGAGAATATTTACATCTGACCAGGGCTCGTCCCAAAATTGTTTACAAAATAGAGAGATCTGATTGGATCCAGGGTAGTTGAGCCTCTGTATACTACAGACTGACCAGGGCTCGGAAGGAATGCAGCATGTGATAGAAAAGCTGAATAGTGATTTGACGAATATATTCCCAATGTGATGTCTGATTGGATACTACTACCTTCTGCGTCCGCAAAAGACACCTGGTATCTTAGAGGTGGTTACTCTGAGAAAGACTGAAATAAGCAGCGATATGGCCTTACTAGCATTATCCATGAGGAGTAAATACTGGTGATTACTTTTGATAATTCCCGTTTTAATTCAGCCAGCTATTTAGGATTGAAAATCTGACCAGAGCTCAAGCCCTGGTAGCCCTGGTCTGGATCCGCCACTGTAACTCAAGGTGAACCTGGGTTAGTTTATCCAGGTCGTACCTGGGTTAGTTTGTGTAGTGTTAATGGGGCTTTTGTTATCCATGTTTTTGCTTATGCTTTCCTCGCGAGAGTTGGTTTTCAGCTAATTTATCAGTAAGCCTGATAGCAAGCTATTCAAACGTCGCTTGTTGACTTTTATACACTATGATCACTACAAGGGTTTACTTCTGCGCATTCGATAAATAGCGTATTAGGTTGGTATTCAGCTTTGATTGCCCTGAACGCAGCCAAATTACATCAATAGAATCTTTTTGGATCAACATTTGATGGCCACCTCGGTAAAGCAATTTTCTCATGGTTTTGAGGAAGAACAGACTCATTTTTGATCAAGTTTTGATAAAAATAGGTAAAATTTAGGGTGGGCCATAGGTAGGCCCATGACCTAGGCTATGGGTCGTCCCAGTTTTTCTCCATACCTGCTTAATGTTGCGATAAGGTACTTTCTGCATGTTTACAAAGTGTGTCTTGAGGGGCGGTGCTACAAGGGGAGTTTGGAGGTGTGACACTGCCACGAACTGAAAGTCTTGACTTTAGGGGTCATACGTTTATGACATCTAGAAATTATTCGCAATTTATGACCCCCTTTCCCTCCTTGTCTGAAATAGTCGTAAAATTCTAGACCCTCCTTTCCTACGACGTCTAAATTGTGTACCCCCTCCCTTCCAACACACATAATGAAAGCAACCAACAAAAGAATTTGATTTGCCATAAAGAATATAATTCAGTAGGTTCACACAAGTGTTTTTTATAAGAAAATCACCATTTTGCCAAAGCCTCAGTTTTCTTAACTTTTCCCAATACTGAGACTGAGATTTTGTAAGAATTTTCTTGACTTTAACAGAAATAAACTGGCTAAAACGGGTAACACCTTCTTTGTTAATCTCTTATACTCGAATTTGACTATTGAATGTAATAAGACGTAGTATCTATTTTTGGCCTATGAAAATACTAAACTTTGGAAATTTAGCCTTGCGGAAGATTTTGGCCATTTGAGCCTCATTTTCTTATGAACATTTTTTCCTATAAAAAGACGTGTAACAAGTGGAGGATATGCTTGCATCAAAGACCGATTGAGAAGATGGTTATTGAGAGGGGGTGTAGGATTATGAAAGGTGCTGAGGACAACGCCCTGTAATAGTGAAGTCGCCCCATTTTTCACCTTTTAGAAATTTTACTTATAGAAACGTCAAGTCTTGAATATTAAAGCAATCCTATTACGAAAAACCACAGCAAATAGTTAACGAAAATATTGTAGAATTTACCAAACAGCAGGATAATATTGGGAGACATGGCACCCTCTACATCCCAGTGGAATTCCAATCTAAATGTCTCTTGTCCTCAATCTCTTGAAAGCGTTGTTTTGTAACAGTTAAGCATTTAGAAATGATCACAAAATGATATGCCGAACGCTCTCATGGCGGATGGACCTCTAAAATGCTACGTTTCCATTTGCATTCGATTTTAATGACTTGCATGAAAAAGGTAGGAAGTAGAGAAGGGACGTCTAAATTCTCAAATACCCCCTCCCCTCCCCCTCTGCATCGTCTAAAAAAAACCTAAATGTCAGTTAACGCTCTCCCATCCCCTCTTTGCTGATGTCATATATGTATGATCCCGTACTCGAAGATATGAGATGCTCAGTTGTTCACTCAGCAGACAAAGTGTAGACCGTTTAGATCAGATATGCCTGCAGTATGGCGCACCAGGTACATTGTATCTTTTGTTGGCCAACATCGAAGCCACAGTTGCAGTGGCGGATATTGGGACTGTGGAGCCCTGGATTGAAATCATCTGCTGGGCTCTTGATTGAAAATTCTCTTGTGAATGATTTACTTTTCAAGAAGAAGGCAAATTCACGACTTGATTCCATGCATTGTGCACAAAACGAACGAAACGCAAGTGGATCAGTAAAATGGATGTGTATTATTTGTTCACATCATGCAAAACATATACATTGTACCTTCAAGCTCTGAAACAGCTGTTATTTTTAGCAGTAAATATTCCTTTTATTTTTACGTTATGTGGATTAAAAACCCATTTGGAAGAAGTATACTAGTCAAAATAAGTCAAATCAAGTTTTTGGGTTGATAAAGTCAAAATTACAAATGCAGGTTTCAACTTCATCAGTTTTAGTTCAATACAGTCAAAATTGTGAATGATAAGTTAAATATCTTCAATTCATCATTTATGTATGAATCGACCATGAGATTTCAACAGCAAAATGCTGCCATGTGAATTTCCAGTGTTCTTCAATGACATACACTACTCATTCATTAGTTCTTTGTCAAAGATAGGTCCTTTTTATTCTAAGAGAAAGTCCTTCTCTTTACTCCCAACAGTACTCTATTCCTTTAGTTCCATTTTTGTTGCCATTTTCCATGGTGTAATTTCAATTCCTTTTGTTCTTGGTCAGAACCCTGACCATAGTTGTTTACCTGTTTGGTACCTCTATCTAGCTTCCTTATATGCAGGGGCGGATCCATAGCTGGACTTTTCGGGGGGAGAGGCACTTAATTGTCGTTTTCATGTGAAAAGTTTCTTAATAGTAAAGTTTACTGTAGGAAACATTACGGTTTGGGGGAGCCTTTGCCCACGCCGTCTTGATCCACCCCTGCCTATATGCCTTGATTTTGCATCGTCACGAAATTGTTCCTGTTTATCTGCTGATTTCCATTTCTACAGCATGAATTATCTTTTGCATCTTCTATATTTTTCCTGTATTTAATCTTTTTATTTAGCAGTTTTTCTTTACTGTACTGACGATGACACTAGTATGGTGTCAAAATGTGTGTTAAAAAATGGTATAGTATAATTTATTAATTAAGTGCATTGTATCTACCAAGAATTTAGCCTAATTCGTTACATCACAATAGGATCAAAATCACCAAAACCTAAGGTTAAGTTTTCCAATTAAATAAGTCACTTTCTGGTCACCCTAGTTATGATAGTTGTACCTTCTGGTGCCTATGTTTTCGTTACATGAATATCTATAAACTTAACAGAAGAAAAGTTCATTCCTATAGTCAAAGTATGGATGATGTTTGAATAGAGAAAGTGAAACTTTTGCTTGCAAATGAATTGATAAACACAGCAGAAAGTTGTTTCAAACACTGCTTGGAAATTTCATAAATTCATATACAATTATCCTAGGCTATCAGAGTGTTTAGTCCTATGTAATTAATTATACAACCTCTTTGCTTAGTCATGACTGCAGATGAAAGGACAATAGAAGTGCGATTGCTTGTTGGTGATCTTCCAGAACTTTTTAATAAGAACGAATCTGAACCAGCAACTAAAGGAAATATACAGATAGGATGAGTTTTATTGCCGGGTGATATACGAATATTTTTCAGAATGAAAGATGAGATTACAACACTCTCTAAACCAATTAAACAACTACTGCTTTCAAAACGAAATGAAAGTAAGTGTTTGTATAACTACATGTATGATATCCAATAAAAGTGATAGAATAGTATATACGAAAATATTCTATTATTAGAACAAAGGACTAGAAGTTTGTGGTTGCTTAGGGACCATCCACATAGTACGTACGCACAGAGTGGGGGATGGGGGATGGATGGGGGATTCATACCAATGTGTCCTTACGCAATACGACTGCTGCAATGCAGATAACCACAACAAAAATGCAATAGATTTTTCGCAAGCAGTCTTCATTTTTCAACATATGTAAAGGAGTCTGGTAAGGAGAATGAAAGACGCCCAGTAGACAGTGTAGAACTATTCTCATTAAAGTATGGCCCATATAAAGAAATGTGCTTCATGGAAACCAAGAGGGCACTGATCCTTTGAGGCAACCCGAAAGGAAGAACTTTGTTTAGAAGATTTCCCAGGATATCCAATTACTTGATAGTTCAGATGAAGATGAAAACATTGCGCTTCAAAATGCTAACAAACTTACGAAGATGCTAGCATGAATTGTTCAATGGAATAATGCAAAGAGAATGTATAAGAACATTTGTAAAAAGCTTTTACCTTGAGATAGTAATGCATGGCAATTGGGAGGAGGTCACCTTGAAAGTACGTACTTAGACAGAGGGTCATCTAAAAAGTGTAGTTTTCCCTACAAGGAGGAGGGGGATGACAATTTCTAAAAATTTTGCGTACGTACTATGTGGATGGCCCCTTAGCAAAGCAGCATAGATTCTCAAATTTGAAAACTCTAACACATTAAGCATGCCTTACCCACGGCCAAGAAAATCGCTCCAAATGGACTTCTCCATACTGTAAAATGTTTGTAGCAGAAGCTACGTTAGAAACAATGATTACTTGCTTGCTATCGAAATAGCAGAGCTAAGGTTAGGCAGGCCAACATTGTTCAGCCTAGCAAGCACCTTATTGCAAAGATGTCGTATCCTCCGAAGAGCACTGATTTGTTTCTAAAACGACAGTATTACAATGTGAGCTGAGAACGCAAGGAAGCAAACCAGAGATCTTGTACTTTCCCTCCCAAGATTCAACAATTTAATCTCAATGTTTCTTGGGAAGTGTAATGGGCCTAATGGAAATGGTAAATTGGCTATCTGTGACAAGGGTATGGATGTGGGAAATTGTAATTTTCATTGTATTGTATTATAATTAATTGTAATTTATCGGCAGTTAAGTTGCAAAATTTTATGTTGCAGAAAGCATAAGTACAAATTGAAGTGCTTCTTAACCTACTTAGATGTGCACTAATTGAGGTCCGTATCCTTATCACAACAGTTCGTTAACACGTAAATTCAAAGTTGAAGTTGATGCCATCGTTTTTTTATCGAAGCGTACGAACACTTTTTGAACGGCAGTGTAGAAATATCATAAGGCATGAATTTTGGGTCTTCATCAAAAATACAAATTTTAACTGTTACTCTTACCTGAAATCCTTGTGCTAGCTGAAGATCTTTAAGACATGGACAATGTCTTTACAAAACTTCATGTAGAAAATTAGCTAGTTAACTATAAAAGAAGAGATTGCAACCAATTTCCCCAAAGTTCCTGAATAAACGGCCTTTGTGAATTGTTTGACGTCAATGGAATAGTGAATGTACGGCATTTAGCCGCTGCCCCTGTGCCCCTGACCGCATCTGGCGGCTGGATTAAATGCAGAGGGATACCAATGCAATTCTCTTTCCTATGGGGTAAAATGTATAGAAGAATCCAATTTTCCTCTATTTATCAAGGTAGAAACTTACTCTAAATGTCATTCAATTGTAGGCAGCTCTGTCGTAGTCATTCTATCTGTTTTCAAAGAAATAATGGCAGAGCATGAACTATTAAATGAACAAATTGATACATATATGAATACCAAGTTTTTTGCTGAGCCACAATATTTGTAAACTTTTCTGATTTTGAGCCTAGGGTTATTTTAAAACTTGTTTCATGTACCAAAGGTTTGAGTTGGATAATATATGGAGTATAATATTCACATTTTTGTTGATGTTTTACTTCATGATAAAACAAAACAAGACCGTAGAGGAAGAATAACTTTTGTATTCATAATGCAAAAGTGAATCTGAAAGTACTGAATTGCCTACAAAATTTAAGCCTTAATGAACCTTGAGTCTTTCATTTTTCTAAAATCCTCTTATATTTCTATCTTAATTAAAACAAGAGTACATTTGACCATGGTTTATTCTTGTTGTTTCATGCCTCACATGAAGTGGACAATTATAGCTATAAATATTTGGCAGTCTTCTCGTTGTGAGCCCTTTCCTATAGATCACAGCCCAATGCACTGAGGGAGATGAGTTAAGGGGCTGTCCCCATCTTGGGGTGAGGGGTGTAAAACTCTCTGAAAACGGTATCAATTAATTACGACACTTTGGTTTTTTTTCACAGCCAGCTTTAGAAAATTAAATTTAACTATACGTTTCAATTCGATGTGACGGCCAAAATTCAAAATGCAAGACTCCTCCTATCTTATTTTTACCTCTTCTCCTTTTATGCAAACCTGTCAAAAATATCTATTCCTATACAGGGATGTAGTGGAAATTTTTGGGGACGACTCCCTTTTAAAATAGTTCAAAGTAAATCCACTTCATTCCCCAAATTTCCGCTGAAAAAGTTTGCCAGGCTGTCACATAATATTGTGTTGTGAGCAAATATTGTAATAAGCTTCAAATGGTAGGTTAATAGAAAAATATAAGTAAAAGTTTCAATATCATTATAGTGGAGATGAGTGTCCCAAAATCTTCGACGGATTTATCAATTGGAGCTGTGCCCCTAAGACTACACCCCTGCTCTCCTGGTTATTTCACCCATACATGTGGTGTACTGCTAACATTCTGGATTTTGAAAAGGTGTACGAGAATTTTTAATTGCAAAGCATCACGTAATTCTCCAATGATCTTATGACCTTTCTTTTGTTTTTCTTTGATTTAGTAATTTTATGACTTCTGCGATATTGTCTTTTTTCTGCGAGTTTTTTTTATTTTTGTGTAATGTTGAGTTAAGTGTACGACAAAAATAGTGATTTACCCCTTGTAGAAAGGCGCAATAGTTTTCCATCTCATATCAAGCCTCGGAATGTATTTGAAGCAAAGTGTTGCAACTCTTGAACCAAGTAGGAAAATTATATTAGTATTCACCCTATTCAATATTTCATAATTTCAGTTTCTTCATTTGCAGCATTTGAAGGATCCAAATCTATTGTAAGCCTTTGTTTGAAAAACAAAATTGAATTCTAATGCATCTTTTCATTTTTGTGACATGAACTCCATGAGCATAGGAGATGGGGTGGTAGGGAGGGTGCAGACCCCTCTGTTGGGCAGAAATTCGTTTTTCAGGAAACTTCTCTGAAGAAGACTTAGAAGTTCAGGAAACTTTTCTGACTGCTCTCCAGATCTCTTTGGTCTTCCTGTGAGACAGTTTACAGCCCTCCCCCCGCATAAATTAGGAGGTGCAACATTTTTGCTCAACTATTGTAGGACAACCGGCTATTTCCATAATTGTTTTTTGGTGTTTAATGCAAATGGTTGGTCAAAGAAACCATGCTCAATTTTCATGCAACAGATTGCATGTCAGTTTGAAAATCACTAGGAGGTGCAACATTTTTAGTCACCTAGTGTAGGACAACCGGCTATGTCCATGAAACTTTCATAAAACATTGTTTACGTTTCATTTGCATCACAATGTTGGAAAAATAGTATCCTTAAAAGTTTTTCTAGGCCTGAAACATGAAATATCATTGGACAAGCGCTATAAGGTTGCTTTTTAAGGAGTTAATGGTACTGGCTATCTAAAAATGGCAACAATTGTTGACTGCTAAAGGGTGCAGCTTTCACTGCGTGCAAACAGTTCTTGAAATCAAGAACTGCAAAAAAATTTGCTAAGGGTTGGTAGACCAGACAAGCTCACAAAAATTTTTAACGTCATCAGACTTTGTCGGTTTTAGAGCCTCTGATTCGATTCCATAATTATGCTTTTATCTGCAGTTAACTTGCAAAATTTTATATTCCAGAAAGCATAAGGTAAAAATTGAAGTCCTTCTTAACCTCCTGAGATATGCGCTAGTTAAGGTCCGTATCCGTATCACAACAGTTCGTTAACACATAAAATTTAAGTATGCCATCGTTTTTTTATCGAAGCGTACGAACACTTTTTGAACGGCAGTGTAGAAATATCATCAGGCATGAATTTTGGGTCTTCATCAAAAATATAAAATGTAACTTTTACTCTTACCGGAATTCCTTTGTGCTAGCTGAAGATCTTTAAGACATAAACAATGTCTTTACAAAACTTCTTGTAGAAATTTAGCTATTTAACTACGAAAGAAAAGATTGCAACCAATTTTTTTTCAAAAGTTCCTGAATAAACGGCCTTTGTAAATTGTTTGACGTCAATGGAATAGTGAATGTACGGCATTTAGCCGCTGCCCCTGTGCCCCTGGCCGTATCTGGTGGCTGAATTACATGCAAATGACTACCAATGCGATTCTCTCTCCTATGGGGTAAGATGTACAGAAGAATTCAATTGTCCTCTATTTCTTTAAAGTGGAAACTTACTCCAAATGTCATTCAATTGCAGGCAGCTCTGTAGTAGTCATTCCATCTATTTTCAAAGATATGATTGCAGACTCTGAACTATTAAATAAACAAATGAATACATATATGAATATCAAATTCTTTGCTGAGCCACTATATCTTAAATTTTTCTGATTTTGAGCCTAGGATTATTTTTCAAGAAGCTTCTCTGAAGAAGAATAGGAACGTCAAGCAACTTTTCTGACTGCTCTCCAGATCTCTCTTTTGTCTTCCCGAGAGACAGTTTACAGCCCTCCCCCCGCATAAATTGAGTTCCTCCCACGACCATGATGAAGTCTAATAATGTTTTCTTTCATTTTAAGATGACATGAAAGCCAAGTACAAGATTGAACATCAAAAGCATGGAATTCATAAAATTGACTCCAATGGCAGAATTGTTTTGGAAGAAGTGGATGTTGAAGAATTTGCCGTGAAGTTGAGGATGAGTGATCAAATGCCCCCTATGAAAACACTTAGAGGTGAAGCCGATCGATACTTTGAACAACTAGAAGGTAAGAGAGGGTGTTATATTGAAATGGATGAATTAATTGAGAAGAACAAACGAGTAACATTCATCCTTGGGATTGCTGGGTCGGGTAAGAGCGTAGTTGTAAAACAAATGACTTACAAATGGGCAAATGGTGAGTTGTTCAACGAATTCAAAGTTTGCATCACTTTTGAGTGCAGAGAATTGAATTACTTTGCATTACATAAAGGCAAAAGATTTGAAAAAGATGAAATGATCGTTGAATTTCTTAAAGATAAATTTGGCTTCTATTTGAAGGACTCCAAAAATACCTTGTTTATAATAGATGGATTTGATGAGTTGTTTGACAGCAATGAAAGTGATTCCATTATTTCTAAACTGCTTGATCTCAAAAAGTCAAAATATCAAGAGTCAAAGATTATAATCACTGGAAGGCCCCATATAGACAATATGTTAAAAAAGCATGGTGGTGGAAATTTGGGGGGTTTACGAAAAGTTGAAATACTTGGACTGAGCAAAGAGCAAATTGATGAATATATCCACAAATTTGCATCTTCTGATGAGGAAGTTGCAAAAATAACGAAGGTAAAAGATTCTTCAAAAAGCAATGTGAAGTTATATAATGTGCCACAATTTTTAAGCTCCATCTGCTGTGTTGCACTTTTATCAGAGGAAACAGAAATTAAAAATGCTGCAGAGTTGTATTGTTGGACAACCTACCTCATGTTTCGACAGCATGCTGATAAAGATGGGTCACGTGACAAAAATATTCCTGACATTTTCAAAGAATATTCAAAAGTCTTGTTGGTGCTGAGCAAAATTTGTCATGAATTACTAAATAAAAACTCCATTATTTTTGAGGGAAATATCGAGTGCAATTTCGATAAGATTGAAAAAGGGAATGAATTTCTTAGCAGTCTTTTTGTTGATGTTTCCAATGACTTTAAAGAGAGAAAGCAATTCAAACATCTAACTCTTATGGAATTTTTTTCAGCTATTTATGTATGTACGGCCAAAGAACACAATGAAATAATTAAGGATATTTTACGGAAAAGATCATATCAAGTATTATTTTTCTACTGCGAGCTGATGTCAGGGTTAATGTATAATGGAATTATCAAAAATTTGTTCACAAATGCATTAAAATTAGAGGAAAGTGATGCAAAGAGTTTTTTTTGCAACATTTTGAAATTAGTGCGTGAATGTGATGGTGATAATGATCAATCATTCAAACTGTCAATTGACGTTATTATGTGCTTAATGATTAAAGGTGTTATTACCAAACAATTCATGTTATCTATTGTTAATCAATTAAGTTTTAAGAATGTTGGCAGAGGCATCGACAGCAGCCTTAACTTGTTGAAGAGGGTTTTCTGCGACATAGACATCAGCAGCGATAAGTGGATTGAAATGATGAAACCCTTAACTGTTGATTTCGAATGTTCGAATGATGAACTCAAAAAAGCATTTGAAAATGTTCATTTTGGGGAATTCAAAGTATTTGAATTGAATGAATTGAAATATGCAAAGTATTTTGGTTCTGTTTATGAGATCAGATTGTATGGTTACATTCCAAAGATAACGACGACTGTAAGAGACATTCGCAAGGAAATTGATGGAATTATTGAATGTGTGAAAGTTAAAATGGTAAGCATTGAGGGTTGCAAATTTGAAGATAAGGATATTGATGATAAAATAGCAAAAAGTTCTAAATTGGAATGGTTGGAGATACTCGATTGTTATGTAACTGAAAAGGGTTTCTTTAATTTATGTAAATGGATGATTACAGTTGAAGAGGTTAGATTAAGCGGCATTAAAGGAATGAAAGCTGAATGGTGGAATGTGTTGGTGGACGTAATTGTGAATGCAAAGGAGAAGAATGATGGAGATTTGGCATTGAAGGAGTTGGTGATACTTGGATGCCCTTTTATGAATGATGAAATGAAGGAGAAGGTGATAACATTTACATTGATTCATAACTACTCCAGTTTAATAATTTTTATATGCAAAATGTTTAATATGGAACATCATTTGCTAACTTTATTTACAATGAAATTCAAACATTTCTGAAATGCAGTTTAAAACCATCTTTGGTTACACATGAAGGTAAATTATGACAAACAATAAATATTTTTACTTCAATGGTTTGATTTTCATTGTACTTTTGTCTAAAACATGAAGCTTTATGTGATAATATATTTTGGCTTTTTCAGTGACTGAATTATGGAAGTGAATGAAAATGGCTTCCTTTTCCTAAGTTTAATTTTAAAAACTAATAAGTACACATTCAAATGGTAGGCAACATTGAGAGGGTGGGGGGCTATGCACCTGTTTTGTGGCAAATTTTCATGCAATGTTCAGGGGGCACATGGGGCATCTTTCTATGCTTTTGAGATCTTTGTGGTAAAGGCTGTAGTGGAACTATCTTATGTAAGGGGATCTCTCACAAGAGTGTTACAATACATAGAGGGGTTGATAAAGCATTGCTGGAGCCCCCCATGGGGTGCTGTCAAACAGGCAATGCTACCTACGTTTGAATGCATTCTTTGGAAAGGTGAAGTTCTTGTGCATTCCTAAACAGCAAATTGATGGAAGTCATCCAAATTCAATGGCATGGTTAAGAAGAGCAGCAGTTTGGTCACTTGCCCTCAAATGGCAAACAACACAATCATAATTCTACACAATAATTGTAGAACTTATTCAAAATATGAATCCTGCAGTTTAGCATATTTGATTGTCTCAAAACGCTGCTTGCCCTCTCGGCCATTACTATGCAACTGCCTATCAAACTTAAGGATTAAAATGACAAAATGCACTTACATTTCCCGGCTATGAATTGTATTTTCTATTCTACCAATATATTTATACAGCGTCAACAATTTATCCGCTTTGAGTGAAATACAAATCTGTTTGGTAATATCAAGTAATATGTAAAGCAAAGCAATCTTTTTCCCATATTGAATGTCCACACCATTTCCGTAATTGCAATGTTCAAAAATACAACAATCCTCAATACAACTATTTCATTAACAATGAACAATTCCAATACGATAACAATCCATTAGAGTTCATTGTATTTGACATTTTTCCACTGCCGTATTTCTTCGCTCTTTACTTACAGTAGGCACTGGCACAACAGCCAAACTTCCGCACAGAATTGTATGACCGCGTCACGAAGGAGAACTTGCGACCAGCGTCTTCTGCATACCCCCTATCTTTCGGCCCTTTTTTAACAGCCTCAGATTAGGGTATGATTCCCCAGGAGGTGATTTTTCAGCGCCAAATGAAGTACTTTTTACTCTATCGGAGAAATATTTTGTTTCCATCGTGTTAGAGAGAAATGCGGTAAGTTTAAACTTTGACTAAATTTTCAAACCTTTATAAAACAACCTATATGCATCAACTTCAACCATATTTCGCCACCTTCACGAAGTTCAATGCTTTAGCTTTCGATTAAAGTCATTCCCGGCATTATTTGGGCTCTGCCATGCGATTTAAATCTTCGTACAAAACTTGCACTTCTTGCGCTTCCAAGAATTAGGCCAGTAGTGAGCCATAGTATACAGCCTTCATTTTGGGTTTTATCCAATGCCCCTGTATTCTAGGACCACCCACCGGTTTATTTGGCACTTGAGAGTACTATTTATGATTTCATTGTATTGCCAATGTACCTTGCTTGTAAATTTGCTTTAGTTCCAACCATAACGTAATTTTTGCCCATTCCCCCCATTTACCCCCACAACGCATATTTTTTTGAACAGACACCCTCATAGTCAAATTCTGTCGGTCAGACTCCTCCTTTTCGCCAAGTTTCAGCACAATTTGAATACTTTCCATTTTTCCACTATTGGGATCTGAAGGTTTAAGGCCGCAACTTTGCACCTAAATCCTTACTGTAAAATTTGAGAACTTTCAATGGCATAACTTCTCTCATATAAAAGATAATTCAACGGGGTAA
Organism: Cassiopea xamachana; assembly: GCA_900291935.2. Lineage (NCBI taxonomy): Eukaryota > Metazoa > Cnidaria > Scyphozoa > Rhizostomeae > Cassiopeidae > Cassiopea > Cassiopea xamachana. The sequence continues at coordinate 1,022,737 of OLMO02000262.1, read as the reverse complement.
GCTTTTTCTTGAACCATTTTCATTTCTTAATTAGAAAACACTAAGTTGATCTTTATCTTTGACAAAAAAAATTTTGTGCCAGTGCCTACTTACAGACTGCATTCCTTGATATGGTGTGTGGAAACTCACTGTTAGATAACTTCTAGCACATTCATGGATTGATATACTCAAGATATGTGACCTGGCAAGGGCTCTTTCATGTACAGCAAAAAGTGCTTAGCTAACCAAGCTATAGAGCTTTCACAGAATGAGGCAACCAAGATAGTGTGGGCAAGGAATTCTACAAGCTTCGCATAGAATGCAGTCTTGTTCAGCTTTTTATATCCAATAGTCTGATATGTTCCATTCAGCTTTAATTTCGAGTCCAGTTTCAATATAATTACTGTTGAACCACTCACTTGCTACTCTCAGTATTTGAACTGCAGTTAACATCCGATATTCTCCCTTTTGGTGTATGTAATTGTATTCCACAAATTGGTCTTCCACATGTTTAATTTCATCTCATATGCATCTCTGGAATGACAACTGCCATACTATTTTAGCATTTACTCATTTTTCAGCTATGCTACTTTCCAACATCTTCCCAAATGATTTTCAACTGAAAAAGGCTGCTTACATTTGAATGCCGTGAACTTATTGCGTGATTGTGACTGGCGGTAAAAAACTGGCCTCGGGTCTAATTTATATCATGAGGGTCATGCATGTGTGACGTCATCCGTTATATGGCAGGGGATAGGGTGAATGCTCGATGTTTTACGGACTGCAGGGGGAGGGGAGTTTGCTCCTTTCCACGTCGTCTTTAGGATTCTCTTATGTTAAACACAATAGTTTTGAAGTACTGCCACTTGCTAAGATTTACTATCATTTTAGCTGTAGATAAAACGCTCATTGGAATTTAAAACATTTGTTACTACTCTCAGGTGCCAAGTAAATGCCCCCCGTTGTTAAATTTTAATTTCTTTCCAACCCCCCGACCTTATTAGGACCCCCGTTTATTACTGTTAAGTACATTAGCTTTTTTTGCAAACCCCTGAATTCATTTCCCTCTTTCTTAGTAATACTTGCGCCCAATTTTTATGCCAAAATTGCCTACTGCTGTATATCTTTTAGTTTTATGCTTTATGGCAACCTGTTTTTATTACTTCCGTCCTTTTATAATCAGTTAAACCTTTTCTCAAATTCCAACCTCCGTTTATGTTGACCTCCGTTTATGTTGACCCCCTGTTTATTAAACTGAGTAATTTTTCTAACCCCCTTAGCAACAAGAGGCATCTTCGTATTAAAAGGCCCTGTTATTTCAAAATTAGCTATGTTTCTATAAGCAGTGTTCATACTCAATACATGAATCAAAATTCCCTGTCTATTCCCTGACTGGCAGTCAAAAACACTAACTTTTTCCCTGACCCCCATTTCACATATTTACAACTGGAAGTAAATGAAATGGAGCCTAATAGACAGGTAATGCACATAAAATTCTATAAGGACTAAACGAAATTTGGAATCACGAATTACAGGTTGTTTTATAAGAAAGTGGTTTACAAGAAAGTAGTACTCAGCTACTCAATCAAAATGTTATGAGAGTTCAGAACTAGATTCTTGAGACGTACGAAAAATCTTAAGTGTTCATGTATTTAAAATTCGATTTATCTCTGTACAAAATGTCATGCATGTGATGTTGGCTACCCTCTGATAGTTTAAGTTCTGTTATTTACTAAGATTTATCATCATTTCAAGTGGACATGAAGCCTGTATCTACATTGTGTCTTTGTACAAGAACGGAGCAGTGTGAACGCGACATGATTTGCTTAATTTTGTCCCTAATTAAATGCCCCAAGTTTTTTTCAAACCATTTTGCTTTAGAATCGCCCATAAATCTCATGTATATTATATAGCAGGGTCTGATCTGTGTTCTTGGCTACCTAACGGTAAACATGATATCATTGATCTGAAATCTTACGTTGCTGTCACGTTACTTGGTCAGGTAATAAATTTCGGATAGGCTTCCCGTTCTGCACTGTTACTTTGTGTCCGGAATAGTTTTGATCCTGCTACAAAAGCGGATTAGTTGTTATCCACTACGGATCCAAAACGTGCCAGTACAGTGTAAACGCTTCAATATGAGGCATGCTAATATGAGCAATGCATTACCTCCCATGTTCATGCTCATGGCAGGAATGCTAAGTGGTTCAGTGGATCTGATACAGGTAAAAAAGAGAAGGGTACACAGAACAATTTCCATCGTGTACAATGTAAAAGACCTTTATCTGTAAGAAAAATGTAGTGGATGAAAACTGTACCAGTGCAGTTTAAACGTAGCCTAAGAGGTCCATTTACAGTTCTCGCTAGCATATCAAAGACTTTATCCACTGTTTTCTTTTCAAATGGGATGTAGCTCTATATTCAAAGAGGCATTTCCAGATCTGTGAGGTGTGATTTTAAAAATGGTTCAAAGCCTTTGTCCTTCAACCCTTAAATCCTTTTTTGTTCTAATTGCTGTATACTTCGAAAGGACCTTGCCATCTGCCCCCAGCCTCCCACTCAGTATATGCCCTGCATCCCTATTGTTGAGGCTAATTGCTCAACCGAGGTTTCATTTATACATAAACACCAACCTCTACCCCGTGTAATTACATGTAGCAGATGTAGAATTTATCTTGCCTGGACTGTCATGTCCTCCATGTATTGACTCAAAATGTAAATAACAGCTAGTGCCAACAAGGAGGAAGAGAGGGACAAAGAAGGAAATAAATTTCCAGAGGCGTCATTACTCTCAGAAAAGACCTAGTTTCTACACATTTAATTGTCATACCCTCAACTGCTCTGCACTCTTCCCTCGTAGGGAGCCTCAAAATTCTCTTTTCCCTAAGACCTCAGAAGTCTCTCGGTGAAATATTTTTGATTCTTGGCCCTTACCCTTCAAATTTTTATGATGGCTGTTTGGGTGGATTTGTCTTCCTTTTAAGCATAAAAATAAAAGATTATAATAATCTTATCACTATTTTTCAACAAGCTTTTCAGTTATTCTAGAACATGTCATTGTATACTTTGAATCTAGGGGCAAGCCTCTGGATACTCAGTACCCATCCAATGCTTTCGTGATAAGTGCCTCTCAGTACTTGTTTCCTCCCTGATATGCTGGTAATGGCCCTTTTTTGCATCATGATACAGCATTACGTCCTAAGAAATTTGAAGAATTTTTTATCAAACGTTTTCTTCTGTGTTGCCATGACAAGAAGGCGAAGGTCAGGTGTGCAGTTGTCCAGCACCCTGAAATACAATATTTCCCTTCGCTAATGCTACAAATTGTATACCTGTCTCATTAATCCCTGTCTATGGAATTTGGATCTTGTTGGCGTTCTAGATTTACTTATCAGTTCATATAATATCAAAATTGAGGCTTCACTATGCCTCTCTGCTGACGACTACACTTTAATTTGTTCTTGTAGATAGTGCAATGTGGCATAACACTATATTGTGAGGGTGTAACAATGCAACCAGTAAGTTGCATAGATTGTGTATTTGTTGTAATCGCTGATGATTCCAGATTAGGGGTATCTCTTCTTATATACATTCACATGATTATATAGTATGTTTCTTTATATATATTCACACAACCCGTATTCCGTATCCAATATCGTATCTGCTTTTTCAGATAATTGATTACTTTTGATATATATGTGCCATTGTCTTACATTAATTAGTAACTCTTTGTGTAGTTTCCCATAGCTCAGCCTAAGTTGAAAATGGATTTGAGTTGCTTCCATTTGTCGCATTCATTGAAAGCTAAATTTGCTTATAGTCAGCATTTCTATGATTGTCAGTCATGGATTGTTCTGAAGATGATGAACTTTCTCATCATTGTTGATTTGAACTTGCAACTTTCATCACAGGTCTTATTTTTCAATGGAATTCTGATTACAAAAGTCTATGATGAAAGGCATCCTGCCCTTTAGCTAGACGACATTTTGCAATTTTGTTGTAACTCTTTAATTTTGCATGTGTTTGTTTATTATATTTTCAACATTCTTTGTTTCTTTGTATCTCACATTTGATATTGAATACACAACTGCCAAGTATTACATCATTTCATTCTATTCTCTTTCTCTACTTCAGCCATGGTATAAACGCTGTACGCTGATGTAATGATGTCACTCAAACTCTAATGCGTAAGTGCATCTTTCTTTATGTTCCGCAATGGATACCGTGCCCTTAGACAGCTAAACTTGATTGAGAGGGAGGAGGAGGGTACAGATATAGAAATAGAGTTGAGAACCGGGATACAATTTGTATGTCATTTGCCAGTGCCAATAGATGACACAATATGTTTTAAAACTATTTCTCGTAGGCATTCTGTGAAAAAATGGGGATCCAGGGGATTGCTTCCAGAAAAATTGTTCAAGGTAACGCCCTCTGGGACGTTGGAAAACGCTCTTTTAGGAGCTTTCGTAATTGATTTCATGTTAAAATAGAGAAACTGGTGCCTTTTCCTAGTTTCATCGGAATTTAAAGATTTAGAACGAAATTGTAAAAGACTGAGCCAACTTTTTCTTTTTGCCAGTAAATGCATGTGAACTAACGAGATAAGCAATATAATCTATTACCAGTTAATCGAGGAAAATACTTTTCTTCCCCAGGGGGTATTATGGAATGCACAATGCTATACGGAATGCACAATGCCCTATTCCCCAAAAGGGTCACCATCTACATAGGCAGAAATTCCTACAACAGTTTTTAGCAAGATTGCAAAAGGTTTCCAATTTTTGATACGATAGAAACAGGATGTCGGTATAAATCAGTTGAAAAATGATTAAAAGTACATTGTGGAGTTCTTGTGTATGCAACCTTGGTAAATTATTGGGGCACTACCCCTTACCTTCACCCCAGTGTCAACAGGCCTGATAGATTGCTATTGGTTTCGTAATCATCAGTCATTTATTTACAATTCATTTAGCATTTAGAAGCTATTTGTGATGTTTTTTCCTTATATTTTAATGTTGTCCCAGACATGAAGTGTCTCACGTGATATCCTCTGTGTATCGATGTAGGCAATAGATACAAAAGACTATGTCCTTTTTGCCTTTTACTAATCTGCGGTTCTTTTGCAATACTTGTACCCCTGTGTTTCAGTACCCTACTTGCCTGATGTAATTATTGCTATGCTTAGCCTCCTTTCCATGTATTTTTGTACTTCGAAAGCCATATTTAATGCTAATTCATATTCTTTTATATTTGTATTTCAGACACCTCCTCTGCAGCCAACAAAGTGTCGTTGTGTATGCAGTTGTTGAGACATCCTCTGGTGTATGTCATATTTAATCATTTACAAACATTAAGTATTAATTATTAAGAGACGATTCATTATATATTATGCTTTCATCATTTATCTTTTTAGTATTTTAAATGTGTAACGCTTTCTGTATCTAACACCTCACCTGAACTCAGGTGACATGGTAGCTGAGCAAGAACGCTGTCTCCTAGGGGCTCACTAGGGAAACTTTTTATCGATAAGTCTTGTTTCTTATCCACAAATTGCATATTGTCTAGTTTTTCAAGACAATGAGGGAATATCTTAGCTGCCACGCCCATTTTTGGCAAGTTTTTATTTAGACCCCACAGGTCTTAGTTTGGTGATGCCCTTGGTATTTTTTTGCCAGATATTAGATTTTCTGGTAGAGTTAGTAAAGAGCTTAGTCTATGTAAGTTGAACTGAATTACTCCAGGATGTAAGACAACTGTATGGAGTTGAGGTACAGGGTTTACTCTAGTTCGGTTGAGCTGAATAAGGCCAATTATTCGCCATATCTCCTGTGTATGGAATCAATCATTTGCATTATTGTCTCATGGTTTCTAGAATGAGATAAAGTAGCAGTAGTTAAGGTAGTAGCTACTGTGCAATATTTCATATGTATTGCTTAAACTTACGTCATGTAGAGGTTGTTAAGTGGCCTATTCCTTGTATTATTGCCTATGTTGGCATCGAGTATTCGTGTGTGGATTAGCCCTCACCTATGTACTTACTGTTTGGAGCCGTTCACATATACGTCACATTAATTTTTGGCATTTTTAGATACCCACATATCTCTTATCACGTTTTGTAACAAATTCGAATGTACCTACCCAACTCCTAAAGTGCAGCGTTACATTATGATAGGATATTTTTTCTGCTTTCCTGAAAATGCGTTTATTATCAAAATGACATCAAAATCGGATTGCCAGATTATTTTTTGACTTGAAGCCCAATCTTTTCTAAAAAAGAGTCAGACTATTTTAGGGGAAAATATGCTAAATATCAATTTGTTTAAAAGGTGTGACATTACACTCCAAAACGAACCCACCCACACGTTGTTACACTGTGTCACAAAAATTACGAGCTCCCCCCAACCGTCTTGAGTGACGAAATATTTGAATGGACTCCTTTGTACTGTCAAGTTATGCAAGTGTTGCTGTAAATGTAGGTACCCTATTTTTCCACGGTGTTCATTAGAGCCGCAGCATATAATCCGTACTATAGTTAAAACAGTAGAAAGGGAGCATTTTCCCTTTGAATTCAGCCCCTTCGTTACAAGATTCTATGTTGCACTTGATGATACCATTCTAATACAGGCAGAAGCTAATCTGTGAATTTACTCCAATTGACGTAAGAAATGTTGAATTCTATGGGGGCATGGATTTATTTTCTATGAGTAAAAGTAAACAATAGAACAGGCTAACGTAACTAGAGGCGCATGCGCCACTCGTGGCACATTTCGTCATGGAAAGTAGCGTACAGTAAGAACACTCAAAATTCAAGGAGAAAATAGGAAACGAATCATATTGCAGACATTTGGAAAATAGTAACTGGGAGTGATGTTCCGAGCTCCAAACTCTTAACTTTATGGCACCATTAGGAACTGCTCCTAATGTTCATTAATTATACATAAAAAAGTGTTCAATGTCAGGCCTTATCAACTAAACTTTGGTAAGCACTATTATGGCAATGTTAGCAAGCAAAAAGCACCACTGTTGAAAGCTATACTTGTACATTGAAGGTAACGGGAAAGACCCCAGGGAACAGGTGTAAATATACAATTGCTTTAAGTGATCATCTTATTTATAGCCAGTGGGAGGCGCGAAATATTTTCTCTGTTCATGGGGGAGGGCCTCGCAAAAACTAATTGAAAAGTGCTGGCTTAGAAAAGTGGCTAGAGAAGCCAAGAATGAACTAGCTAGGCCATTTGAGGTTACAATTAAGAATAACGAAAGGTACATTTGCAGCAGCAAAGGAAGGCAGTAAACTCTTAGTATTGTCATTTTTAACACCTATCACTTACCAGCATAGTATTATCAGCAATAGAAACTTATTTTGTATGATCATTACATTCACTAAAAGCACATATTATCTTTCTTTTTTCTTTGTTTCCTGTGATTCTTCTACACATTCAGTGACGAAATGAAGTGCTCTGCCTCTCCTGCCCGATAGGAAAAATGCTTTCAAATTTCATTTTCGTAAGACAGACTAATCAAGTCGAATAGAAAATTGAGTTTACAGATATAAAGTTACCTATTTACGGGCTCATCATTGATTAGCAATCTCTTTTAGAACACCAAAGGTTTCTGATATTCCATCAAACAGTGCTGCAAAACGCTATTTTACAAGAAGCAATTATTTTTTCTGGTTTAATGAGAAATTTTCTTGCAAAAACAGTGTTTTTCAAGTTAATGTTTGAAACTCAGTCCACCAACGATTCTTATTTATTTCTTAATTTTTTTCTGAATCTCAGCCTGATTGCCGATGAATCTGAAAGTCTTTCTTACAAAAAAATGAGTAAATCATCAACCATGTAAACCTCCAAAGGAGAAGCCAGTCGTGATTTCAAAAGTTTTTAATATAGAGGGCTGTAGGTGCAACGGAATGAAAGAACTTTTGCATATCTGCAGCCACATCCACCTTATCAAAGATGCAGATATGATAATTTTGTTTAATTATGAAATGCTATAGCTGGCAATTAGGAATATTTCAATAATTATGTAGCAATCTTTCACTTTTGCTTCCAAAAATGACAGGTAGCAATCTTTCACTTTTGCTTCCAAAAATGACAGGTAAGAGGGTCGTTTGCTCACTTTCCTCTCTCTCCAGCATCCCTGATCCTAGGGTACCAAGCGTTGCCAAAATAATAGTTAATGATATCTATGAATAATTTGCTGCCAAAGCAGGCTTTCTATTAGCATATTGCAAATTTGCCGACAAGATGAATGCTTAAGGGGGGTATGGCATTCCTCCTCCCTCCCCCCACTCTCCTCGATATGACTACGTCCATCTTACTAACAAATTAAAAGAGAAAAAGGAGATAGTCCTGATCAATTTTTCTTCAAGTATTTGACCATGTTCAGAGAAGTAATAGTAAAATTATATATATATATATATATATATATATATATATATATATATATATATATATATATATATATATATATATATATATATATAACAATCCAAAAGAATTGTAAAGTCAGAGTGCTCAATGCTATATGCAGAGCTATATACCTAAGAATAAAACTTTAAAAACCAAGATAAAAACTGTTGTTTGACTGCAATTAAAATCACATGACTCTGAGTTTCACGCTGGTTGAGATCATCAGATGCGATCATCAGATGCGCACAACCAGCGTGAAACTCAGAGTCATGTGATTTTAATTGCAGTCAAACAACAGTTTTTATCTTGGTTTTTAAAGTTTTATTCTGAGGTGTATATATGTATATATATATATATATATATATATATATATATATATATATATATATATATATATATATATATATATATATATATATATATATCTAAAGAGAAATATCCAAACAATAAGATAAATGTATAAATTATATATAGATAATAAGAAATGTATAAAAAATTTGACAAATATCCAAAGTATATGAGAAACATATAAAGAACAAGTGACATAGCTAAAGAATAAGAGAAGTATCTAAAGAATAAAAGAAACATGGAAAGAAAAAGAAACATCAAAACAGGGTAGTCCAGGGGTAATACAGATCACCTTTTTATATTTTTGAAATTGAACCTGTAATATCTTAGCGCAGGGGTAATCATTCTCTCAACCAATCATAATATCAGAGCATTTTACACTTTGACCCGGTGGGGCAGACTGTCTTTCTTAGGAAGATGCTTCAAGACCTATATCAAGACGCCCTTTGTCGAAGCAGATACCGGGGTAATATAGATTACCTCTTTCAGCAAAGTATAAAACCTATTCTACCAGCACAAAACCAGTTCATAAACTTTATTATATAACAAAATAGGTAAGTACTTAGCATATCACTGCCTTCAGTCTCTACCACGTGAAGAGGATACTGAATAGCAGTTTCACTATATGCAATGAAATTCTGTTTTGCGATAGTGTGTGAAAGTCTACAACTAATCCCAATTTTTCATGACCTATAGCTTTAAGGTCTTACAATTACATAGAACTGGAAGCCAACTAAAACATTCAAACAAGACAATGTCCTAGTCACATTTTATTTTCCCGCAATGCTAGAACAACACTGGGAGACCCATATAACCCCAGTAGCATAGAGAATGCAAAATATGACTTGCTTTGCTTTTAAGTAGAAATATTTGTGATCCCCTGGTAATAGCTATACTCTTCTTCAGCTTCCACCACTTATCGTGTTTCAAGTCATGTTTCATCATTGACAACAGAAAGGACTCAACTATGACTACCTGCTAAAAGAATTGCTGACGTAATCTAAAATGTCGTCTATGAACAAAATTGGGGCACATTTGTGGTTGGAAATTAATAAAAACAGAACTGACCCATATTTCAATGGTGACCCAAATTACCCCGCACTACCCCTCGAACTGAGAAGGAAAATGGGGTCTGGGGCTCAACCCCAGAATTTGTTTGAAGCCACGCCCATTGTAAAGTCAAAGAAAGAGTAGTCGTTTCAGTGGCACACTTCAATGCTGTTCGTCGTATAAGTTTTGCGGTATACATGAATCTTATGATTTGCAGAAAGTCAATAAAAAACATTTTATAGCAAGAACTAAATGACTATTGAAAATGGTGATTTAGAGCTTAGAATTTTCTCCTAAAGCTCCTACATATTTGATTTAAAAAAAGATTAAGCCTATACTCTGAGTGTTCTTTTCTGTAAAGCAAAGTTAGCCGTATTTTTGGCACCTCATCGAAAGAGTGAGCGCCCCTATCGGAAAAGTCCTAGTGTCACTCCTGCCCTTGCTTACACAACTGATCAATATCGAAGCTAAAATAAATACATTGTTACTTAAAACACGTGATAAACTGTATGCTGAGCTCGGCTGGGAGACACTGAGTGCTTGTAGGTGGAGTAGATGTCTTATCTTGTTCTATAAGATTACTTCCACCACTTCATCAGTCGCAATACTTTCTCCGCAAGCAGGAGGCACTTGGACAACTAGTAAGAAGAACAGAAAAATTCAAATTTCGTTTATATCTAAATTGCATCTTTGAGTGGAACAAACTCGATCCGGAAACTATGCTAGCGCTGTATGTTGCAGTTTTTTAGACGGTCCTATCCAAAATTCATCGTCCTGCAAAACCTGCTTTTGCAATCTATGACCCACTCGGCTCATCTTATCTTTTGCAAGCATGAATCGGTCTTAGTAAACTGAATTTCTACAAGTTTAAGCACAATTTTAAGGATACTGTGAAACCAATGTGACCAATTACACTGCCGTCATGAAATTATCCAGACATTTTCGAAGTTGATTGCGAATTCGTTAAAAGAGAACTTTTTTTACAAATTTTGAGGATAATTTGCATGAAAACCTGCTCACGAATTTTTCCCACACTTTCCTTGAAGCTTCTCCTGTCTTTCAATATATTAATTGTTAAAAAACTTCTACCTTATCATTTCCTTGTTTTTCAAAAGTTCTTTGCAGATATCTAAAGCACTAGACTTTGGTCATCCAATGGCGTTTGAAGTGTTGCGATAGCTTTTTCCATTATTGCAAGAAATGGCTATTTCCTAACCCTGTTTCAACACCAGATCTTTTGAATTGATTGCTACTATCTTGACAAACAACTGTCATAATATTTCTCTATACATTGATAAGGTAGAAATTCTTCAACAATTAATGAAAAACCAAAGAATCTTCAAGGAAAGTTTGAGAAAATTTGTGTGCGGGTTTTTTGCAAATTGTGTGGTGTAAGTAGTTTTATAAGTAGTGGTGTAGAGCTGCCACCTACATTTTTATACTTAATAGGATCAACAACATCCACTGCGAAACAGGCTTTATTTCTTTAGTTTTTCATTTGTATATAGTTTTAATCGTATTATTAATTTTAGTTTAATGTTATGCCTTATATTGAATGGCCCCTGGGGTAATCAGGGTTTTTGCTCCCCGGGGGGTATCGTCTTTGTAATGTAGTCAAGTGGTTTTGTATGTAGTGTTGTAAGTAGTCTGTTTTTGTAAGAGTTTTTTTTTAATTTGAATAATATCGAAGCTAGAATAGATAATGTTTTTACTTAAAATGGATATAAGACGCTGTTAGAGATGTACTCATTTCATAGGGAGGTATCAAAGAAAAGATGCCAGCATACTCTTTCTTGGAAGGCGCTAAGAGCACTTCTTTGTTTCCTGTGATTCTTCTACACATTCAGTGATAAAGTAAAGTGTTCTGCCTCTCCTACCCGATAGGACAAAATGCTTTCAAATTTCATTTTCATAAGACAGATAGTCGAATAGAAAACTGAGTTTTCACGCATACAGTTAGCTATTTTTGGGCTCATCATTGATTAACAAGCTCTTTCAGAACACCAAATGTTTCTGATATTTCATTTAAAAGTGCTGCAAAACACTATTTTATACACAATAAATATTTGTTGTGGTTGAATGAGATATTTTCTTGAAAAAACAGTTTTTTCAAGTTGATATTTGAAACTCAGTCTACGATTCTTAATTGTTTCTTAATTTTTTCTGAATCTCAGCCTGATGTCAGTGGTGACTTTTAAAGATTTTAATATAGAGGGCTGTAGGTGCAACGAAAGCAAGAGAAATATGCATGGTCTATCAAATCATCCAAGATGCAGATATGATGTTTAATTATGAAATACTGCAGCTAGCAATTTGGAATATTCCAATGATTATGTAGCAGTGAAAATTTCAACATTGTAAAAACCTTTCAATTTTGCTTCCCAAAATGAAAGGTAGGAGGGTCGTTTGCTCCCTTACCCCTCTATCCGGCATTCCTGATCCTAGGGTACCAAGTGTTTCCAAAATAACAGTTTATGATACTACTGATAGTGTGAAGGTACTTGTTGAGCGCTGGTGGGGAGGGGATTGGATATGTAAAACGAGGGTCATTCATAGCTTCCGCTCAAGGAAAGTTATTGTGGATATAGTGATTCACTCAAGCCGGTCCTTCACAGTTTTGTGACAGATTGATAGGTTTTGCAACAAAATGTCTGCTTGCAACAGTGTGCAATATTTGCAATACAGAATGTCCATGGTCTAACAGTGCCCAATTTGCAAAGACTTACAACGGCAAGCTCAGAAAACTCGTCAGTTGCAGTTGAAAGATGTTGCGATAATCACTTGAAGATATGAAATTTTAAATTAAGTATTTTCAGGGAAAAAGACTCAAGAAACTTTTCAATTTCAAAAATTTTATTACTGCAAATAATCAAGAATCAGAAAGCCTCCTTCATTCATTTATAGTGGCAACTCACATAGATACATTTATAAAACTTCTTTCCTACCTTATTTGTGCTTTAGTCTTGAATTCCACCCAAAATTAAAGGTAAAATTCAGGATTTTGATGTTTCGTTATGTCTGTATCACTTTTATGGCACTATATGTTCTGTGAGAATTTACGAACTATCAAGGAACGTTTAGTAGTAGAATTTGATAAGCCATGCAAAAGAGGTACTCTTACTAACTATCATATAATTATAATTTCCAATTATAATTATAGCAAACAAGAGTGTTAAGAAACTTGCTACAGAAAAAAGACAATAATGTGAATCAGATGGGCCCCCAGTCCAGCACTTAACCCGCCCCTAAATAAAAGACATATAACCAGTTCCCAAAAGTATTTCATAACGTATTTCACAAATTCCATATTACTCAAATGTCAACACAAAAATGTGTTTTCAGCATGGGGAACTACCATTCTCATGATCATCCCCCAGCAATATGAAAAATGACCCTGAAAGTTACCTGCTCTCTGCAAATGATTTCAGATTGGTTTCAGGCACGTTTTGGGAGCAAGAGAACATAATTTGATATTGAAGACGATATGTTGAAATGTACCTTGCAGCCAAGACTCTCTTATCACTCATAACGTGAAGGCATGCGTCATTCTTTGAAATGTCGCTGCTAGCAGATAAATCTTCAGCGAACAAGATTTTCTACGAAATTACGGCACATTTGCTGTGTTTGCTGATTCAGCATTATAGATTGCCTCCAACGCGTTGTAGTTCTCATGTTCAATAAAGTGCTTTACTTTTTCCAGTAAATCCATCATAAGATAATAAAGATTGTGACATGAATGGACTTCTGCTGCCTTTCACGTGCTAAGCAATCTAAAAACATCTATCTACCAAATCTACTTTAAGATTGCGCGACAGCACTACAAAGCATCCTTTAGACATATGGTCACACAGGAAAAAGATATGATTGGCTTCCTCAATTCATATGCAAATTGCACGACAGTCGTGCGACAGCGGTGCGACAGTGGTGCGACAGTGGGAAAAAAGCATCCTGTGCAAAGACATCTTACTCTTTCTACTTTGTTGCCCTGTTGGCCTTCAGTAAAAACTGTAAGATTTAGCTATCCGGAATAAAGATTACAAATATAGGATCTTCTCTTTCTGACCAGCTCCTCCACAGAATAGGAAAATGAAAGGCACTTATATATAGTTCCCTACCTGCTAAAAGCAAACAGAAAAATCCATCTTAGAGCTGATTTGATGTAGTATGTAATGTAATGTAATGTAATGTAATGTAATGTAATGTAATGTAATGTAATGTAATGTGATGTGTAATGTAATGTAATGTAATGTACTGTAATGTAATGTAATGTGTAATGTAATGTAATCAATTATTTATACACGAACAAACATAGCCCTTCAGCAACTAAAATATTACATATTCATGTATACTATTTAAATAATACATTAAGAAGAAATAATTAACAGGCATAATACTAATATTACTGGTCTTCCAGGGGGTCGAGTTTTCAGTTATTATTTTTGATCAGCCAATAGATGTGCTTTCAATTTCTTTTTGAAGCATTTGAGAGTTGAGACCTCTCGTATATCAGCAGGAATATCATTCCATAATTTGAAAGCCGAGTATTTGAAGCCATTTTTTGCACGTTCCGTATTTAGTCTTGGGATTTGAAGATCATGGCAATTCCTTGTTTCATATTTTGAATGGACTGATCTTGACTCACATTTATCCCAAAGACTTTCAGAGCTTAACTTATTTATAATCTTATACTTCATAACTAGTCGATCAAACGAGATTAGATTACTGACGTTCAGTCCATTCAAAATTAGAAATTAGAAGTACAAATTAGAAAACTTGCCAAGTGATCAAAAATATTATTTTGCAGTTGAGTTTTGACTGTCGCATGTGCAACCAGTGGGAAAAAAGCATCCTGTGCACAGACATCTTACTCAATCTCCTTTGTTGCACTGTTGGCCTTCAGTAAAAACTGTAAGATTTAGCAATCCGGAATAAAGATTACAAACATAGCATCTCCTCTTTCTGACCAGCTCCTCCACAGAGTAGGAAAATGTAAGGCACTAATAAATAGTTCCCTACCTATTAAAAGCAAACAGAAAATCCAACTTAGAGCTGATTCGCTGTGGTCTACAAATTAGAAAACTTGCCAAGTGATCAAACATATTATTTTTCAGCTGAGAGTTGACTGTCGTAGGTGCTACCAGTGTGACGATCTAGATCCGCCCCTGATGAGCACAGACAATTTCAGGAAAGATCGCGAGAGCAATTTTTCGTTTTTGATCACAGGGGCAACCCGACATTTCTTATTTGCCCTGAAAAAGTTGCGGTGCACAAGAAATACATTTTGAAACGTCATTATACAAAAAAGACATGCCGAGGAATACGAAAAATACAAGGGAGATGAGAGAGCCAGCCAGTTTGCCAGTCTTAAAACACATCTACTGAGGCAACACCACTTCTTTAAAAGAGCAAACAAAGAAAGTTCTGCATTGTGTGTGAGATAATTGCAAAAGCAGGAAAGCCATTCACAGAAGGTGAATTTGTCAAAAAGTGCATGTTACAGGCTCCACGTATTGTCTGCAAAGAAAAGAAAGGTCAGTTCAACAACATCAGCCATTCTGGCAACACTGTGGCAGAGCGCGTTTCTGACCTGCCAAGTGACATTTGTGATCCCAAATGGCTCATGGACTTAGCTTTCTTTGTTGACATCACATATGAGCTCAATATACTAAACAAGAAGCTACAAGGCCAGGGCCAAATTGTCAGTGCTGCCTATGAAAATGTCAGAGCATTCTGCACAAAACTCATGTAATGGAAAACCCATCTCTCTCAAACAAGCCTTTCCCATTTCCCAGCAAGCAAGGCACTCGTCGGTGCAGGCACACCATTCAGTAGTGAGAAATATCTTGAGGCCATTTTAAAGCTACATGAGGAATTTAATCAAAAATCTGCAGACTTCAAGACTCACAGAGCCACATTTCAAATTTTTGCGGACCCTTTCTCCTTTGATGAGCAAGATGCCCCCCCCCCCTGTACTTCAAATGGAGCTCATTGACCTGCAGTGCAACTCTGCACTCAAAGCTAATTTAAGGGAGGTGAGTGGAGAAGCAGACAAGCGTGGGCAATGTTTGAGAGGGTTGCCCCCCAGCTTCCCTGAACTTAACATGCATGTTCAAGCGGACCATGTGCCTTTTTGGGAGTACATACTTTTGTGAGAAGTTATTCTCCTCCTTGACCTTCAATAAGATGAGCATCTTCAAACTGTATTGAGGGTCTGCACTGCTTCTTCCTTCAAGGCAAATGTAGCTCGTCTATGTGAGAACACGCGCAGTCAGATCTCTACTAGCAAGATGTAGGCAAGAGAACCCATGTTCAAAACAGTTCATGTACAATGTTTCATTCCTGTCCAGAAAGTTAAAGTTTGAAAAATCTGGTAAAGCAAACATTTAAAACTGAATAAAAAATTATTAGTTCTTTCTCGTCAGCTAGTCAGTCAGTAAATTTGTGGTCTATTCAGTTATACGTATTATTTTATTTATCTAGTACTGATTTATTATTTTATTCGTTTTTTCTTTAAGTCATTATTTTGTGCTAAAAATAAAGATATTTGACATTAGTGTAATGTTTTATCAGCGCTTTTCTTCTGGAAATCCTGATGCGGCCCAACCTCACCCATTCTCTGCCCCCAGCGGCCCCCAGGTAAAATGAGTCTGCGACCCCTGCTTTGGAGGAAGTGCGGAGAGCTCTTCTTTTTGCTGCAGAAGTTAACTGTTTTTATAAGAGACTTTGTTCAAGGCCTATTGCACAAATGTGTTTAACTGTTGACCATATTTTAGATGTAAGCATTTATTGATTTAACGAGCTGGATAACGGTGAAAATGCAAGCAAACATTGATTGTAGGAAACTAATAGCATTTTAGCAAAAAGGTAAGTCAGTGCTAAGTTCTAAAGCAATGCCATGTTCACGTTGGTTTGGTCTTGCTTTACGTTGAACCAGAAACGATGTCAATGAACTATTTTCTAAAGTTTCTTAGCTCCTTTGTTGTAGTTTTTAAAGTTTCCTACTGTTTAGGGGTCTAGTACTAGATTGTTAATAAACTGATTTCTCAAGAAATGGGAAAATATTTCTGTTATGACTGAGAGATGCGGACGTCAGTGAGAAATATGGTACCTGAAGATGAGGGATGACACTTAGCCTCTACCCCATTGTTAATCGTCTCTCTTCCAGAGTTGCTCATAAAATAAGGAAGTTGAATCCTTGAATCTCATCTTTATGTACAAATCAAGTTTTGCACAGCACAGAGAAGTTTGGCTTGGCATTTAATTGGTTTCTCATTGGAGATGATTAAGGTTTTTAACTGATTTATATTATTAGTGTCGTATTTTGAATCGAAATGTCAGAGTAGGCCTGTCATTCTTGCAATTATGTTTAGCTCGAGACCAACTCTACTTGTTGCTATTGTCGTGTCATGGAATGATCTCCGTCGGATAGGGCGATCTTTTACACTATATTGGATAACCGTAGCAATATGGAGTGCCTTTCATATCACCTACAAAGTGAAGTGACTTTCCCTTTCATTTGAGGAGTGTCTCTTACCGGATAGCTTAGTCCTGATGTCAATGTTTACTAAATTAATTCCTTACACTTCTGTTGGCCAATGTTGGTTCTGGTAAGGTCTGTTGGATTCTTATGGCAGACGCACACGGGAGAACTTTGTTTTGAGAGAGGATAGATCATAGTCAGGGTTGCAGTGCTAAATGTTAAACGAGGGGGGGGCTCAAAGCAGAGATTTAGAAACCACGCACAGTACAGGGTGCGCCATTTAGAATCTTGTAAAGTAGCTTTAATTTATTCATTGAACTTGTACTGAATACGCCAGTTACTTAAGCTATACTTTTAACCAATCCCCTTTTTGGCGCAAAAGTGGTACCAGAAGAGAGACAAAAAATTGGTGAATTGTCTTATCAATTCACCAATTTTTTGTCTCTCTTCTGGTACCACTTTTGAATTCCTTTGATAATCAAAGGAATTCAGTTAGTGATTGTTGATATAGATTAATTATATCAACATGATAAAAGTAAAATGTTTTAACTTGCAAACAAGAATTTGGGAAGAATGGAATAGAACTGAATATTATTGACTTCATAAATGCTCCCTACCTCAAACTGTATTGTTTCCATCAATGCCAAAAGTGTCAATCACTGCACAATGAAATTAGGTATGGTGTACCTAAGAGCCATTTACTGACATGTCGCAAAATTGTTTAGAAAATTGTTGTGCCTGCCAAAAACAATGTTTGGTGCTATTGATCATTACATCTAAATCTCACAATTCTTCCATAAGTATCATAGTACTTGATTTCTCAACAGAACACACGCTAGGCTGAAGGGCGGTAAATAGTGTCAACTTCTGAAGAAAGGAAGGACTAAACGTTTGCAATTCAATTGAAAAACATTTATGTAAATATCTTTGAAAGATAAAAAGATATGAATATTTGAAATATAAAGTTTTTACTAACTTTTGAATTCTGACTTCTGCTATCTAAGTAGAGTTTTCAAAAGCATGGTCATCTTGACCTTAGTGGTTAATTAGCTTTAATAATCTCTAAGTTCCTTCAAATCATATAAGTTTGCTTTGGAAAAGAGTAGAAGACTATTTTGCTCAATCTTCAAGTTATTTTAAAAAGAGCCATCAGAAAAGTGGCATGTTTATGGCACTTTCCGTGAAAAATGATACTCTGCAACACACTACCAAGGAGGGAATTTCAAAGGTGTCAGTTTTTAGATAGGATAGTTTATGAGTAAAGGAAAAGTACCTATTGGGAATCTTACATTCTTAATATTATATAAATGTTTACAGGAAAATTTAAAAGTGAAGCCAATGTACTAACTGTTATTGACTTAGCATAACTCTGAAAAAAGAATAGTTGTTATGAATGTAATCAACAAGGATGGCTGAAAGAATATATTATTTTCCAAAACAATTTGCATTGAAAGGCAGACAAAGAAATATTTGATATCATTGAAGATTTTTAATTGGAAGCATCCATCATTAGAAAAACCTTGCATTTACTGTGGCACTGGAAAGCCTTTTCACATATAAAAGCCATTTTTGCCAATTGTAAACTAAGTATATATGATAAGATTGGTAAGTGTGTTTTTCTTGTAGGGCATTATCAGACTTTTAACTGAGTGGTCAACAACTACCATAGATCTACTATTTTGGCAACTGTGTTTCCTTGTAATTGGTTTCTCAGCCCACTGTGGAGTGTCTTCACAGAGTGTGGCAATAACTTGGCACAAACTTTTCAACAAAAGTGTGAAATTTGGTTGATTTGACACCAGAATTTCTGCCTGTAAGGGTGTGACACCCCTTTTGATATGGGCCTTGTTTTGTGAACAAATAGTGAAATAAGTTTGCAATTCCTGAGTAACATAGAAAAACTTTAAAATAGTTAATACAGTTGCATTTAAAGGGGTGTTGAGCCCCTCAAAATCTTCCAGAATTGTTACACCAAAAATATAGACATCTAACTTGCCTTGGTTCCAGTAGAGGACCTTGAGGTGCATCAGGTATAACCTCTTGAAAAAAACTAAATGTATTAATTATCTGAAAATATTATATTTGCTTTTTGAGATGAGAATAGGTAGGAACTAGAGCATCCTCATCAAATCCGTAGGAATGTACTTGTGCAATAAGGAAACAGTCAAAAGCTTTTGAAAGATCCATTGGAATTGCATCTATCAGAAAGTTATTGTTGAAGTGAGACCTCTAATCTTTTATTAAACATATCATAGCATATTGTATCCCTTATACTTGTTTATAGGTTGCATTAAAAACAGAAAGTATGTTGTCTAAATGTCAAAGCAGTTGCTTTTTAAAGACTGTCTCATATCTTTAAAAGGTATTGAAAATACTAGCAATGTGAAAATTCCTTTCTACTGTGTGATGTTGCTCCCACTCATCTCATGGCAAACTGCTGCTTTTTTGCCTTATTTGGAAATCACAAATTCCAAATGGTTAAAGTAATTGCCAATGTTAGAATGTTTGTGAGCTCATTGGCAGCTAGAGATACATGTATAGCAAGTATTATGTCTCCACTGATGGATTTCTTACCATCCAGAGATTTTAAAATTTGTGCAACCTCTTTAGTGTCTATATCCTGACAAGTCAGTAGAATGCAAGCAGTTATAGATTAGATTATATGAACTACATTACATACAAAATCCCCTATGTGTGAAGTGCAAATAGTAAATACACATGAATTATAGAAATTACTAAGAGTGAAAGTTACTATAAGTTTGCTATTGTCATTCATTGTTTGAACTGGAGTATAAAGATAATGTAGTCTCTAGAAATAGTAAATAATGAAGACTTCCAAATGCAACAAAAATTATTTTCTGTATCACAGCTTCTCTTTACATATATTGTCTTTTCTGATTCTGTTTAGCATCACTTTCTTCATACATTTTCTCCAAAATCTTATTCTTCTTTCTTTGTATGACTGTCAAAAAAATCCTTTTTCCATCATAGAATCTAGTGCCTTATAATGTGACAATATTTTTAGATCTTGTACATTAGCAATCAGTATCCCTTGAGCAGTGATCTTTCTGTGCTTTTTCTCTATTTGATTGAAACTTGTTGTTGGAGAAAGAACTTTAACTTTGCCTAGTTCTGCACATTTTATGCTTAACCTTTTCTTTTTTCCCACCTTTACTTTATATATATTCTCTACTTTTCTTTCATTCTGACCTTTACCTGAGCTGCTGTAGCCAGAAAATGAGGAAATTTCCTTTACAAGTGCAGGCAATTTTCAAGCACGTTGGTATGGGATAAATTCATAGTCTAAATGATGCCATCTAATTCTTTATTCAAGTTTTCATTAAATGCCAACTCCTTAGCATTCCAAATTCTGATGCTTGACTTCTTATCAAACGATTGTGAGTGTGATTGTTTGATTTCTTCCTTTTCTGCAATTAAATCATTCAGCCATTGTTCAATCAATTCTTTGATGTTGTCTGCTCTTTTCAAATTATCAGGATTGCAGTCTTTGAGCTCCTTTAACAATTTTGACAAATTCATAGCATTTCATTGTTTACAATGTTCATCAAGGAATTTATTAGCTTTTGATAAATGACTGTTCAGCCAAGGTCTTAAGCTTTAATCTCTTGACCCTTTGAGAAAGAACATATTCTTTGACAACAACTTCAAAGGTGGCATCAAACCATTGCAGGATTCACGCAACTCTATTGTAGTGTTACTGTGAAGTTCCACTTTGCTTGATAAGTGATGTGGGATTATTAGCTCTTGGACATCTTTTTGTACTGAAACATAGCAAGAAAGAGTAACCTACAATAATATATACTGCAGTATGATTTGAGGATTTGAGTACAAAAACTCCATTTATATTCAGCTATAAATCTTTCATTAGCTGCTGATCACTGGTGTGATGGCTCAGTTGGTAGAGCATCTGCCTCACAATCGGAAGGTCGATGGTTCGAGCCACGGCCGAGTCATACCAAAGACTTTAAAAATGGTACTCGCTGCCTTTCTCTTCCGGCACTCGAAAAATGAGAAAGGAGTGGGGAAGTTAAACACGTGGAGCTACCAGTGGACCAGCCCCCCGCTGTAGCCCTCACTGCATTTGCAGACGCGTGGCCTAGGGCTATAGAAACGGAGATAGGCGCCGCCCTATGCGCCATTTGGCGCGGGAAGGACTTTGACTGACTTGAGCTGCTGATCATTGCTAGTATTGAGTGCCCTCAAAATATCACAATTACAGTAAACTATTCTGTACTGCAGATCAGAAGTTGCACCATTTGAACATTTTACCCTTGAACTTCCTCAAAGTGTGAGGAGTGTAGCATGAAGAATTTTTCTATGCCCATTGTTAAAGCCAGATGGCACATTCAAATGATTTATTCTAGATCATCCACTGAAAAATGCACAAATTAACTAGCATACAGTCACATGAAATTAGGAATGACTAGCGTAAAATGGAATAAATATCATGAGATCATGTCATGAAATATCAAAGAATATATACGTGACCAGTATTGTGAGCTGGAGTTGTCTGGCTTTGTATTGTTTTTATGTCAGAGAAGTCACTTTCCTTATTCTCAATCACACACGCAGTCAAGTGTGACAATCACCAAAATTTTCCCGTTTGTAGATCATTTGGTTTTTTGCAGTGCTTATGAAGCACAGCGCTGTGTTTTATGAAACCAAAAACTTAATTGACCAAAAATAGGTCAACTCTCTCTTAAACCTCATATCTGACAAAGAAATGATATAATCCTATTTGAAGGTTAGGAGAACATCAGGAGAAATTACGGAAAGATTGATAGTATTAAGGCATTCTTGAGTTGGGATCCCAACGCTATCTTTTTCATCACATCATAATGCTATTGACACCAAGTTTCATGATATCACAATTATTATGAGAGTTATTGCATGTACTGGTGAAAGGACCAGAAATGAGTACCCCAGTCTAAAAAAGGCTCTTAAAGGCCAATGCTATTAGTATAGTCCTATTAGCAATTATCCATAAAGGATGTGTAGACAGTTCTGTCAGTTTCTAACTCCCTCCCTTCCCCCTGTCCATGCCTGTTTGTGTTTTGCTTAGCAACACCACTCCCCTGGCCAGTGTGGACACTGAGTTGGAAGACAAATAAAGAGCTTAAAAAATGATGGAAAAATAAAATTTCTTGACACAGACATGCATGTTGTATTTAATTCTTGTGTGCCTTGTTGTTGTTCTATGTATAACAAAGGAACCTTGTGATAAAAAGACCTTTAAATGCTATCTTTTTTCGTACAGAAATGACACTGAAAAGGATGTCCACTTACAGCTAAAGCCCCATCCCTCCCCCTGTCCATGTTTGTCCACCCTGCTACTAACCCCTCCCTTCCCCAAAGTATGGACATCCTTTAGGGAAGCCTCTTAGCAAGTTCAAGAATGTAAAAGTATTGATTCCAGATATGGTCTCAATGACTATCATTAAAGATGTACTCTCATGTACCAAATAAATGGGAAGTCCTAATAAACAGGGGGGCTGGAAATAGTTCCAAATTTTAGACAGGGGAGTTGTCAAAGTAGAGGGGGATTGGAATTTGAAAAAGGCTTCAAGTGATTATACAGCAACAGAAAGACAAAAGTCAGGTTGGTGTAAAGCAAGAAAACCTTCAAACATTTTGAAGTAAGGACTGGAACCCTTGAAATACGCAATATTGCTGTCCAAAAGTGGATGTGAAAAGTACTAACAAAGAAAGGATATACAATGAAGAAAGGATATGCATGTGCTCCCTGTGCTGACATTTCATACATGCAAGGGCTTATGATACAGTGTAGAGACTTAAGGAATTTGTTCGTATTTGTAACTATGTTTCTCTGCAAGGAGCATGGGATCAAATGCCCATGAGTTTAGGTGTGGAGTGTTAATCATGGACATTATCAAGACCCATAATAGTTGTGTGGTGCTAGATTAATAGCTAGAGAGGACCAAGTAGAGGACCAGCATTGAAAATAGGTGGGCGCTGTTGGGTGTTGCTGTTGATGATGCTGTCATTCTTGTTATTTTCACTGCTATTGCTGATGATGTTATTGTTTTCAAAAAGGAATGCTAATGCCATAAAGTTGCCTTCACTACTTCATCTATTACATTTTCCATTTTATTATCATGTCATATTTAATATCATAGCTTATGGTAGTTGCTGTTATATTGCAGTTAAATTTGATTGGTTGCTGTGATGTAATACACATATCTTTACCAATGTGTCTATGCAATGCACTAACCATATTGTATTATGCAGTTATGCTTTGCATGTTCTGAAGTCATTCATATGTATGTTCTGAAGTCAATACTATGCGTAACTGATGATTACATCATCATTAGTCTGATATGTATCTATGCAAATTTTTACTTGGTTAATTAACACTGTATTTGTTTGTAACATCAGAAAGCAGTATTGATAAAGCTCACAAGAAGAGAGAATTAGGTATGCTTTCGATAATTGTTTTATAATTATTTGATAATACTCTATCATGTTTAATGTGTCTTATTGTTAACCTCACTAGTTATTTGGATCTACTACATTTTCCATATCTGATTCATTAAAAGTGTATTCGTTTCTAGCATCAGAAAGCAGCATGGATGAAACTCACAAGAAGAGAGAATTAGGTATATGTTTTAGAATTGTTTTATTTGGATTCTATTTTGTTTCAATGTGTCGTATTATTACCCTCACTGGGTATTATGATTTACTACATTTTCCATATCTTGTTCATTAAATTTGTATTTGTTTCTAGCAGCAGAAGGCAGTATGGATGATGCTCACAAGGAGAGAGAATTAGGTATGCTTGTTTTCTGTATGATGAGGAGCGTGTAGAATATAGTCTTTTCTTTTCCTCTCTAAACATTCATCTCACATCTAATATTATGTGCTGATGACGTAAGTGTGAATGCTACGTTTATGTTTAAATGTCATTATCTTCAGTTAATGCTCTTCTCAGTCCCGGAATAGTTCCTTGTAATATATACCTGATTAGGTTCAAATTTCATTTCACCAACCAACTTCACTCCCAGTTTCTTCGTTTCATTTGAATTTATTTGATTCTTGTGGGTTTTTCAAAGTAATAATCATAATGTTTACATATGTTGTTGTGAAATGATGTTTGACCATATGATTTAGGTACACTGTACTATCTTTACTTTGCCAGAATTTTACGAGAAGTTTTAGGGGTAACATTTAAAATTTGCATCTAATAGAGCAACTAATAATTTCTGCTTATTGGTTGCTTTTAAACTGAGCACGTAAACATAGTTAACCATCAACTTAAAGGTGCCTGAACTCAAAATGTTTATTCATTAAATAGACATGACCAGGCGTCATGGTTGCCAATTTACAATTAGTTTTTTCGTATTTCTTACCTTTTCAAAGTTGTGAGCAATTTAATAAAGGTAATTGAGTTGACACATTTTTTGACTGAGTTCTCGATAGCAATCGTTTGAAGGCACAAATAATCTTGGTCAGTTTTCATTCTTATGGCAAATTCTTTGGGATCAACAACCATACCAGTTGGGTTCTCATTCGACATCATGTGCAAACAATGCTACTTGATGTGGTAAAAAAACATTGCTGCAACCTACTACAGAGCAACAATTGGAATAGAATTGTCGAGAACTTAGAAAAAAACAAGTCAGAGTTTTGAGTTACGAGAATGGTGTTCAGTGTGACATGTGACCTGAGAACAATGTACATACTACTTCACAGCGTACTTTCTCTGAGAAGTAATATTGGTTGTTTTTGGAAAGTGGTAGCTTTGAGAGTTTATAGTAAGCATAAAAATTGAAATTCGAAGAAAAATCCACAGCCATTCATATCTAACGACTATCAATTAACATGAAAAACACCAAAAATTGTTTTTGGGTTGAGGACCCCTTTAATTAACAACGATTAGCGCTGCCTTAATGTTAATATTTGTCACGTGATTAATGTCATTTTTATCTGCTAAGTTTTTGTTGTGAATGTTTTAGTATTGCACCATACGAAAAGGA
>OLMO02000262.1:983398-994192 GCA_900291935.2 Cassiopea xamachana | reverse complement strand
GACGAAAAAAGCTTTCAGTATGTCAAAATTATGTTGCCGCTTTTTCGTGCTGTGGTAAATTTCTGCAGTATCAACAGACTATTTACCTATTAATTATTTTGACAAGCCATCAGTGGTTTGCGGTGGCCCATAGGGGACATTGCTTACAAAAAGTGAAGTAATTGCAAACAATAATAAAACACTGCAAACAAAATATTCCATGTTCATCCGTTATTTCATGCAAATGAACATGTACACCGGCGATCTAATGATCTCAAATTGGACTATTTGTAAACAAAAGAAATTGCACGCTGCAAGCAAAAGAAATTGCACGTTGCAAACAAAAGATGACGTGCTCCAAACGATAAATCAGAGCGATGCTAAGAAAGGTCTAAAAGGCTGTGCGCGCATGTCAGCGGTATCCTATTGCAGGCCCAAATAAAGGTTACTCTGTTATGTCATGCTTTTAGTCCTGTATTTTCATTAATTTCCGTTAACATGTCTACGATACCAAACAGTTCAAAAATGGAATTGAAGGAACGCTAATTCCACAAGGACTCCAATTAAAGGAAATTGTTGATTTTTTGGAAAATACCATACGATCGTTACATATATTCCAAGTAATAAACCACCTTCTTTAGCATGGAATTATAATACGGCAAGCTCGTTCCTCTTCGTCCATTGCTAGCTACGTGTTGCAACATGTGAGATTAAGCGACTAAGGTAGGCCGGGGCAATACTGCTACCGCGTTTGCTTGAACATTGACGTGATATCTAAGACGAAGAATGGTAAGTTCTGGTAAGGCGTTTCTTGGACTGCTGATAAGATGTTTCTTGCATAGTCAAACGGCTTGTAAGATTAATCGCTCTATGATTGTAACTTTTGTTACAAATTGTGGAATTTTAAGTCAGTCAGGAAAGTTAACTGCTCTCCATGTGCACGCATTGCGTATTATTGGAAGGAATTCGATGGAATGTAATGTTGTATAACCTGAAAGAGCAAATATAAAACGAGCATGCACCTTGGTTAATAAAATCATAAATAACGATATTTGTGTTGCTTTGCAGGGTCACTTTAAAAGGCATGCTCATAACAAGACTACGAGAAACAGCAATAACTCGGTAAGTTTGCCGAAAATCAACACCGAATATTCTCGTCAAGGATTTTTTTACATGGGGGCTAAGCTATATAACAAATTGTCGACAAGTATCAGAACTGCCGAAAATAGCAAGGAATTTATAGAGAAACTGGATTTCTTTTTGAAACTAAATAACATGGAGTTAAAAATAGGGTTTTTAATATTCAGCTCCATTTTACCGATATATATTTTAGTTTTGAAACTGTAAATTAGGACTTTTATTCCTTTCTTTCTTTTACGCAGGACAGGCAGAGAAAACAGCAATACTTGTTTTGAAACTTCTATCCTGTTTTTCTTAGTAAGCACTGTGACTGTTCATCGAATAATGACGTAACATATTATTAGGCGTAAAAATATTATTTTATCTTTTCAAGCCAAATTCTGAAAAGGGCTCATTTTTCAGATTTTCCAGCATTTCGAGCCGGAGTGGACACCTTGTAGTCTAATTGTGATCTAATATAGCCAAGGTTAATGCGCTTTGAAAAGCAACAATAATTCATGAACTGTTGAGGGGGCTGAGCCCCCCAAAAATAAGACGAATTTAAAAAAGGGGGCTCTGCCCCCTGAGCTCCCTGGAAGTCACCGCCGTACAGGAGAATCTCCAGGACATTTTTTCTAGCAGCGTGCTTCATGCTACAATGTGCTGTAACCACCTTATGGTAACCACCAAAGAAAGCAATCTGGGTCTAAACACCATTATATAATTTCTGGTCTCACCAAAACCCAAGACACGTGAAAGGAAGGCTAGCCCTCCTCAAATAAAAGCGATGAAGGTATACCTCGGCAAAGCGCGCTAGCCCTCTTAGTAGCCCTAGCCCTTCTCCATATAAACAGCGCCTTAATTGGGCCAGCCCTTCCTCATATCAACAATGCCATAAAGAGTAAACTATATATATATAAGCCTGCGATAAAATACCGCTGACATGCGTACGCAGCCTTTTAGACTCTTGTTTGTAGTGCTTTATTATTGTTTGCAATCATTTCACGCTTTGTAGGCACTGTCCCATTTGGGCCAACGTAGTGGTTGATGTCATATTAATGTCATAAAAATTATCATGTCCCAAGCTTCAAACACATTCATATATGCACAAATGTACATAAATTTTGACTTACGAAATTGAATACAAGAAACAGCGGCTGGGCTTCCAGCTACAACCACGCTCCTTTGTGGTGCATGTCCTGCAGTCTCCCCAATGGTGACTAAAAACAAATAATTAAATTTCCTTTTCGTATGGTGCAATACTAAAATATTCACAACAAACACTTAGCAGATGAAAATCACATTAATCACGTGACATATATGAAAATTAAGGCAGCGCTAATCGTTGTTAATTAAAGGGGTCATCAACCCAACAAAAATTTTCGCGTTTTTCATGTTAATTGATAGTGGTTAGATATGAATGGCTGTGGATTTTTCTTCGAATTTACATTTTTATGCTTACTATAAACTCTCAAAGCTACCACTTTCCAAAAACAACCAATATTACTTCTCAGAGAAAGTACGTTGTGAAGTAGTATGTACATTGTTCTCAGGTCACATGTCACACTGAACACCATTATCGTAACTCGAAACTCTGACTTGTTTTCTTCTAAGTTCTCGACAAATCTATCCCGATTGTTGCTCTGTAGTAGGTTGTAGCAATGTTGTTTTACCAAATCAAGTAGCATCGTTTGCACATGATGTCAACTGAGAACCCAACTGCTATGGTTGTTAATCCCAAAGAAATTGCCGTAAGAATGAACACTCACCAAGAACATTTGTGACTTCAAACGCATACTATCGAGAACTCAGTCAAAAAATGTGTCAACTCAATTACCTTTATTAAATTGCTCACAACTTTGAAAAGGTAAGAAGTACAAAAAACCTAATTGTAAATTTGCAACCATGAGGCCTGGTCATGTCCATTTAATGAATAAAAATTTTGAGTTCAGGCACCTTTAAGTTGATGGTTAACTATGTTTACCTGCTCAGTTTAAAAGCAACCAATACGCAAAAATTATTAGTTGCTCTATTAGATGCAAATTTGAAATGTTACCCCTAAAACTTGTCGTAAAATTCTGGCAAAGTAAAGATAGTACAGTGTACCTAAATCGTAAGGTCAAGCATCATTTCACAACAACATATGGAAAAAATATGGTTATTACTTTGAAAAACCCACAAGAATCAAATAAATTCAAACGAAACGAAGAAACTGGGAGTGAAGTTGGTTGGTGAAATGAAATTTGAACCTAATCAGGTATATCTTAGAAAGAACTAATGTGGGACTGAGAAGAGCATTAACTTAAGATAATGAAATTTAAACATGAATGTAGTATTCACACTTACGTCATCAGCACATAATATTAGATGTGAGATGAATTTTTAGAGTGGAAAAGAAAAGACTATATTCTACACGCTCCTCATCATACAAAAAACCAAGCATACCTAATTTTCTCTCCTTGTGAGCATCATCCATACTGCCTTCTGCTGCTAGAAACAAATACAAATTTAATAAACCAGATATGGAAAATGTGGTAAATCATAATACCCAGTGAGGGTAATAATAAGACACATTGAAACACAATAGAATCCAAATAAAACAATTCTAAAACATATACCTAATTCTCTCTTCCTGTGAGTTTCATCCATGTTGCTTTCTGAAGCCAGAAACAAATACAAATTTAATAAACCAGATATGGAAAATGTAGTAGATCATAATACCCAGTGAGGGTAATAATAAGACACATTGAAACACAATAGAATCCAAATAAAACAATTCTAAAACATATACCTAATTCTCTCTTCCTGTGAGTTCCATCCATGTTGCTTTCTGAAGCCAGAAACAAATACAAATTTAATAAACCAGATATGGAAAATGTAGTAGATCCAAATAACTAGTGAGGTTAGCAATAGATACACGAAAGCACAATAGGCTTTTAATAAAACAATTATAAAAAACATACCTAATTCTCTCTCCTTGCGAGCTTCATTGATATTGCTTTCTGATGCTAGAAACAAATACAATTTTAATGAACTAGATATGGACAATGTAGTAGATCCAAATAACTAATGAGGTTAATAATAAGACACATTAAACATGATAGGCTATTATTAAATAATTATAAAACAATTATTAAAAGCATACCTAATTCTCTCTTCTTGTGAGCTTTATCAATACTGCTTTCTGATGTTACAAACAAATACAGTGTTAATTAACCAAATAAAAATTTGCATAGATACATATCAGACTAATGATGATGTAATCATCAGTTACACATAGTACTGACTTCAGAACATGCATATGAACGACTTCAGAACATGCAAAGCATAACTGCATAATACAACATGGTTAGTGCATTGCATAGACACATTGGTAAAGATATGTGTATTACATCACAGCAACCAATCAAATTCAACTTCAACATAACAGCAACTATCATAAGCCATGATATTAAATGTGATGTCATAATAAAATAGAAAATGTAATAGATGAAGTACTGAAGGGAAGTTTATGGCATTAGCATTCCTTTTTGACAACAATGACAGCATCAGCAATAGCAGTAAAAATAACAAGAATGACAGCATCATCAACAGCAACACCCAGCAGCGCCCACCTATTTTCAATGCTGGTCCTCTACTTGGTCCTCTCTAGCTATTAATCTAGCACCACACAACTGCTATGGGTCTTGCTAATGTCCATGATTAACACCCCACACCTAAACTCATGGGACTTTGATCCCATGCTCCTTGCAGAGAAACATAGTTACAAATACGAACAAATTCCTGAAGTCTCTATGCTGTATTATAAGCCCTTGCATATATGAAATGTCATTACAGGGAGCACACGCATATCATTTCTTCATTGTATATCCTTTCTTTGTTTGTACTTTTCACACCCACTTTTTGACAGCAATATTGCGTATTTCAAGGGTTCCAGTCCTTACTTCAAAATGTTTAAGGTTTTCTTGCTTTACACCAATCTGACTTTTGTCTTTCTGTTGCTGTGTAATCACTTTAAGCCTTTTTCAAATTCAGATCCCCCTCTACTTTGACAACTCCCCTGTCTAAAATTTGGAACTATTTCCAGCCCCCCATGTTTATTAGGACCTCCTATTTATTTGGGACATGAGAGTACATCTTTAATGATAGTTATTAGGACCATATCTGGAACCACTATTTTTACATTCTTGAACTTGCTAAGAGGCTTCCCTAAAGGATGTCTATACTTTGGGGAAGGGAGGGGTTAGTAGCAGGGTGGACAAACATGGACAGGGGGAGGGAGGGGCTTTAGCTGCAAGTGGACATCCTTTTCAGTGTCGTTTCTGTACGAAAAAAGATAGCATTTAAAGGTCTTTTTATCACAAGGTTCCTTTGTTATACATAGAAAAACAACAAGGCACACAAGAATTAAATACAATATGCATGTCTGTGTCAAGGACCTTTATTTTTCCATCGTTTTTTAAGCTCTTTATTTGTCTTCCAACTCAGTGTCCACACAGGCCAAGGGAGTGGTATTGCTAAGCACAACACAAACAGGCATGGACAGGGGGGATGGAGGGAGTTAAAGACTGGCAAAACTGTCCACACATCCTTTATGGATGATTGCTAATAACACTATACTAATAGCATTGGCCTTTAAGAGCCTTTTTTAGACTGGGGTACTCACTTCTGGTCTTTTTAACCAGTACATACAAAAACTCTCATAAAAATAGTGATATCATGAAACTTGGTGTCAATAGCATTTTGATGTGATGAAAAAGATAGTGTTGGGACCCCAACTCAGGAATGCCTTAATACTATCAATCTTTCCCTAATTTCCCCTGATATTCTTCTAACCTTCAAGTAGGATTATATCATTTCTTTGTCAGATATGAGGTTGGGAGAGCCTTGACCCTATTTCTGGTCAATTAAGTTTTTGGCTTCATAAAACACAGTGCTGTGCTTCATAAGCACTGCAAAAAACCAAATGATCTACGAACGGGAAAATTTTGGTGATTGTCACACTTGACTGCGTGTGTGATTGAGAATAAGGAAAGTGACTTCTCTGACATAAAAACAATACAAAGCCAGACAACTCCAGCTCACAATACTGGTCACGTATATATTCTTTGATATTTCATGACACGATCTCATGATATGTATTCCATTTTACGCTAGTTATTCCTAATTTCATGTGACTGTATGCTAGTTAATTTGTGCATTTTTCAGTGGATGATCTAGAATAAATTATTTGAATGGGCCATCTGGCTTTAACAATGGGCATAGAAAAATTCTTCATGATACGCTCCTCACACTTTGAGGAAGTTCAAGGGTAAAATGTTCAAATGGTGCAACTTCTGATCTGAAGTACAGAATATTTTACTGTAATTGTGATATTTTGAGGGCACTCAATACTAGCAATTATCAGCAGCTAATGAAAGATTTACAGCTGAATATAAATGGAGTTTTTTGTACTCAATTCATACCACAGTATATATTATTGTAGGTTACTCTTTCTTGCCATGCTTCAGTACAAAAAGATGACCAAGAGCTAATACTCCCACATCACTTATCAAGCAAAGTGAAACTTCACAGTAACACTACAATAGAGTTGCGTGAATCCTGCAATGGTTTGATGCCACCTTTGCAGTTCAAAGAATATGTTCTTTCTCAAAGGGTCAAGAGATTAAAGCTTAAGACCTTGGCTCAACAGTCACTTATCACAGCTAATAAAGTGCTTGATGAACATAATAAACATGTAAATGCTATGAATTTGTCAAAATTGTCAAAGGAGCTCAAAGACTGCAATCCTGATAATGTGAAAAGAGCAGACAACCTCAAAGAACTGATTGAACAATGGCTGAATGACTTAATTGTAGAAAAGGAAGAAATCGAACAATCACACTCACAATCATTTGATAAGAAGTCAAGCATCAGAATTTGGAATACTAAGGAGTTGGCATTTCATGACAAATTGAATAAAGAATTAGATGGCATCATTTAGACTATGAATGCATCCCATACCAAAGTGCTTGAAAATTGCCTGCACCTGTAAAGGAAATTTCCTCATTTTCTGGCTACAGCTGCTCAGGTAAAGAGTCAGAAAGAAAGAAAAGTAGAGAATAAATATAAAGTAAAGGTGGGAAAAGAGAAAAGGTTAAACAGTTAGTACATTGGCTTCGCTTTTAAATTTTCCTGTAAACATTTATAAAATACCAAGAATGTAAGATTCCCAATAGGTACTTTTCCTTTCCTCATAAACTATCCTATCTAAAAACTGACACCTTTGAAATTCCCTCCTTGGCAGTGTGTTGCAGAGTATCATTTTTCACGGAAAGTGCCATAATCATGCCACTTTTCTGATGGCTCTTTTTATAATGACTTGAAGATTGAGCAAAATAGTCTTCTACTCTTTTCCAAAGCAAACTTATATGATTTGAAGGAACTTAGATATTATTAATGCTAATTAACCACTAAGGTCAAGATGACCACTCTTTTGAAAACTCAACTTAGCTAGCAGAAGTCAGAATTTAACAGTTAGTAAAAAGTTTATATTTCAAATATTCATATCTTTTCATCTTTCAAAGGTATTTAAATAAATTATTTTCAATTGAATTGCAAATGTTTAGCCTTTCCTTTCTTCAGAAATTGACACTATTTACCGCCCTTCAGCCTAGCGTGTGTTCTGTTGAGAAATCAAGTCACTTGTCAGCAAATACTATGACACTTATGGAAGAATTGTGAGTTTTAAATGTAATGATCAATAGCACTGAAAATTGTTGTTGGCAGGCACAACAATTTTCTAAACAATTTTGCGACATGTCAGTAAATGGCTCTTAGGTACACCATACCTAATTTCATTGTGCAGTGATTGACACTTTTGGCATTGATGGAAACAATACAGTTTGAGGTAGGGAGCATTTATGAAGTCAATAATATTCAGTTCTATTCCATTCTTCCCAAATTCTTGTTTGCAATTTAAAACATTTTACTTTTCTCTTGTTGATATAATATATAATTAATCTATATCAACAATCACTAACTGAATTCCTTTGATAAGACAATTCACAAATTGTTTGTCTCTCTTCTGGTACCACTTTTGCGCCAAAAAGGGGATTGGTTAAAAGTATAGCTTAAGTAAATGGCGTATTAAGTACAAATTCAATTAATAAATTAAAGCTACTTTACAAGATTCTAAATGGCGCACCATGTACTGTGCGGCGGATTCTAAATTTCTGCTTTGAGCCCCCCCCTCGTTTAACATTTAGCACTGCAACCCTGACTATGATCTATCCTCTCCCAAAACAAAGTTCTCCCGTGTGCGCCTGCCATAAGAGTCCAACAGACCTTACCAGAACCAACATTGGCCAACAGAAGTGTAAGGAATTCATTTAGTAAACACTGACATCAGGACAAAGCTATCCGGTAAGAGACGCTCCTCAAATGAAAGGGAAAGTCATTTCACTTTGTAAGTGACATTAAAGGCACTCCGTATTGCTACGGTTATCCAATATAGTGTAAAAGATCGCCATAACCGACGGAGATCATTCCATGACGCGACGATAGCAACAAGTAGAGTTGGTCTCGAGCTAAACATAATTGCAAGAATGACAGGCCTACTCTGATATTTCGATTCAAAATACGATACTAATAATATAAATCAGTTAAATACCTTAATCATCT
Source organism: Cassiopea xamachana (assembly GCA_900291935.2). Classification (NCBI taxonomy): domain Eukaryota; kingdom Metazoa; phylum Cnidaria; class Scyphozoa; order Rhizostomeae; family Cassiopeidae; genus Cassiopea; species Cassiopea xamachana. The sequence goes on along the minus strand of OLMO02000262.1, from coordinate 985,432 downwards.
CCTATGAGAAACCAATTAAATGCCAAGCTACACTTCTCTGTGCTGTGCAAAACTTGATTTGTACATAAAGATGAGATTCAAGGATTCAACTTCCTCATTTTTTGAGCAACTCTGGAAGAGAGACGATTAACAATGGGTTAGAGGCTAAATGTCATCCCTCAGCTTCAGGTACCATATTTCTCACTGACGTCCGCATCTCTCAGTCATAACAGAAATATTTTCCCATTTCTTGAGAAATCAGTTTATTAGCAATCTAGTACTAGACCACCTAAAATGTAGGAAACTTTAAAACTACAAGAAAGGAGCTAAGAAACTTTAGAAAATAGTTCATTGAAATCGTTTCTGGTTCAACGTAAAGCAAGACCAAACCAACGTCAACATGGCATTGCTTTAGAACTTAGCTCGCACTGACTTACCTTTTGCTAAAATGCTATTAGTTTCCTGCAATCAAGTTTTGCTTGCGTTTTCACCGTTATCCAGCTCGTTAAATCAATAAATGCTTACATCTAAAATATGGTCAACAGTTACACACATTTGTGCAATAGGCCTTGAACAAAGTTTCTTATAAAAACAGTTAACTTCTGCAGCAAAAAGAAGAGCGTGCAAATAAGAAATGTCGGGTTGCCCCTGTGATCAACAAAGAAAAATTGCTCTCGCGATCTTTCCTGAAATTGTCTGTGCTCATCAGGGGCGGATCTAGATCGTCACACTGGTAGCTCCTACGACAGTCAACTCTCAGCTGAAAAATAATATGTTTGATCACTTGGCAAGTTTTCTAATTTTTACTACATCGAATCAGCTCTAGGTTGGATTTTTCTGTTTGCTTTTAGTAGGTAGGTAACTATATATAAGTGCCTTTCATTTTCCTATTCTGTGGAGGAGCTGGTCAGAAAGAGAAGATCCTATATTTGTAATCTTTATTCCGGATTGCTAAATCTTACAGTTGTTACTGAAGGCCAACAGGGCAACAAAGGAGATTGAGTAAGATGTCTGTGTACAGGATGCTTTTTTCCCACTGGTTGCACATGCGACAGTCAAAACTCAGCTGCAAAATAATATTTTTGATCACTTGACAAGTTTCCTAATTTGTGCTTCTAATTTCTAATGTTGAATGGACTGAACGTCAGTAATCTAATCTCGTTTGATCGACTAGTTATGACGTATAAGATTATAAATAAGTTAAGCCCTGAAAGTCTTTGGGATAAATTTGAGTTAAGATCAGTCCATACAAAATATGAAACAAGGAATTGCCATGATCTTCAATTCCCAAAACTAAATACGGAACGAGCAAAAAATGGCTTTAAATACTTGGCTTTAAACTTATGAAATGATATTCCTGCTGATATACGAGAGGTCTCAACTCTCAAATGCTTCAAACAGAAATTGAAAGCACATCTATTGGCTGATCAAAAATAATAACTGAAAACACGACCCCCTGGAAGACCAGCAATATTAGTATTATGCCTGTTAATTTTTTCTTTCTTAATGTATTCTTTAAATTGTATATATGAATATGTAATATTTTAGTTGCTGAAGGGCTATGTTTGTTCGTGAATAAATAATCGATTACATTACATTACATATAACATTATATTGCATTACATTACATTACATACTACATCGAATCAGCTCTAAGATGGATTTTTCTGTTTGCTTTTAGTAGGTAGGGAACTATATATAAGTGCCTTTCATTTTCCTATTCTGTGGAGGAGCTGGTCAGAAAGAGTAGATCCTATATTCGTAATCTTAATTCCGGATTGCTAAATCTTACAGTTTTTACTGAAGGCCAACAGGGCAACAAAGTAGAAAGAGTAAGATGTCTTTGCACAGGATGCTTTTTTTTAGGTAGTTGGCCTTAATTAGCAATTTTAGTGTATTTTACTATACTTAGCTATGTACCAGCCAACTATAAAGAAATTGATTATTATTATTATTATTATTATTATTATCATTCCACAGGTTTTGAAATTTCATCACATTCCTGATCAAATACAACAGCTCATAAAAAATCTTTATTCTGATTTCTACACTTCT
>OLMO02000262.1:968198-983298 GCA_900291935.2 Cassiopea xamachana | reverse complement strand
GTAGGGAGCATTTATGAAGTCAATAATATTCAGTTCTATTCCATTCTTCCCAAATTCTTGTTTGCAAGTTAAAACATTTTACTTTTCTCTTGTTGATATAATATATAATTAATCTATATCAACAATCACTAACTGAATTCCTTTGATAAGACAATTCACCAAATTTTTGTCTCTCTTCTGGTACCACTTTTGCGCCAAAAAGGGGATTGGTTACAAGTATAGCTTAAGTAAATGGCGTATTCAGTACAAGTTCAATGAATAAATTAAAGCTACTTTACACGATTCTAAATGGCGTAGGCTGTACTGTGCACTAGCCATTATCGCCAGCCGTAGTTAGTGGACTGGAGCATGCGCAGAGATGAGAAATTAGACTTAGACATTTTCATTCAAGGCAGTTACATTACAGACAATGAATTGAATTCTGCAATCTCTAGTTCTTTCGTCATTAGCACGGGGGTAAGACATTTGACACATTTGACAGTAACAATGGTCTTGACACTAGACAACACAAACACACACATGAATGTAATCTAACCCGGTGAGAGGGAAAGGAAGTGAAGATTAGGAAACATGGATGAAATTCGCCAAGAAAGTAGCCGTTCTGGCTTTGAGCAGAAATCTACCGCTGAATTTCGGACGAAGATACTTCATCCAATGATGTTCGGGATTTTCACCTTAATATCAAGCTCTATGGGTGCTCATGGGGAAAGAGGCTCACTATTTTAACACGTCCTTTTAGGTACTGTTTTAATATAATTAGAAATAGCCATAGTGGTACATTTCACGAATACATGTTTTGACTTAAAAAATGGTTCTAACCCAGTTAAAGCGATATTTCCATCGTGCTACGCGTTCTCATCTCAAGAGAATATATACATCGAAAATGTGATCAAATTTTGGGGATGAAGGCATAGTTAACTAACTTTTCTTCCTTTGGAGAAGGGGTGTAGCTCCCGGTGCCCCTTTAGACGATTCCGCTGCATTTAAAGATATTGTTACTATCTTCATGATTTGCATTCTTTCGATATTAACTTATATGAGAAATTTTGCTATGCATGACTATATAGTACTCTTTAACAGTGCATTAATTAACTCTATAGTAAACCATAGTGTTCGCTGTTATTTAATGTCATATTTCATTCATAGCTTTCTATATGAAATCCTGCATAGAAGACTGGTGTAGAAGGGGAATCTCGTTTTTCTATAACGTATTATCGGGACTCTAAAGCTCAAGAAATTGAAGGGAGGTCTTAAACACCATATTATAGTTGAACTATAAGAAAATTACACACTAAATGTAGTTCAGTACAGAAGCAGTAATGATATCAACTGTCGTGTTCAGTAACTGAGAAGCTCTGGGTTGCACTATGATTTGTTCCTCAAGCAAAATATGTACAGTTACGCACTAAACTTTATCACACATGTTGTTTTATCCATTTTCCTTATTCCGAGTCGTTTCTGTAATGTTATATTTGGAGTTATTTTACCTTGTACTGTTAGGTCCCGAATTAGCGTCTCCTCGCATATTGAATTTTTAATTCTCCTAGGAGAAAGCTGNAGGGAGAATTATTTCTACCCTACTGGGGATAAGAACATTAGCAGACAGTGTTACTGGAACGGGCCCTCTTGAAGGAGATTGGGTCATTATGATAGGGGAGGCCCCCCTTTCAACCACCGGGGAAAGGTGGGTGGGACAGTCCTTTGCCAGCGACGTACAAGGGCTGAGTGGTGCATTACCGTGGGATCCCATTAGAAAATAACTACTCCCGTTGACTATGATACTCAACCCATTTCTTACTAAAAAGTCCCACCCAAGGATACACTCCAGTGGTGGTAGTAAATTGGAGCAAACTAAAAAGGTGCCTGCATAACTAACCCCCTCACCACAAGATAACTCTAAACTCGCATGCACTACCCCTTCGACACTTAAATGCTGTCCTGTTATTGATACACAACTATTGCCGGCAAATACATCAATAGGCGGCCTGGGCCTAAGCTCTGTATAAACGCGCGAGCTAATAAAAGATTTCATAGATCCCGTGTCAATTAACGCTCGAACTAAAACACCATTTACTTTACAAAGTACTAGAGGCTGTTGGGGGAAGGAAGAGAGAGGTGCTCCGCATTCATTCACATTTTTAAAAGCAAAAATTTGTGGACATTCGTCGTTGTTAACATTCACCGGAGCAGATCTCACGGGAACAGGCCCCCCTCGAAAATTATGAAAAGAATTAGAGTGGATTTCACCTCTATGAAAACATGTTCGAGGGCAGTCATTTTGGAGATGGTCCCAAGTCATGCAATTAGAACACATCGTTGGCCAAGGGCATGAAACACATGTGTGGGCCTTTGCATTACAATTACCACAACGTCTTTCTACGCTAGCAGGTGATGATTGGGTCTCATGGGCGGAAATGGCGGAGATGGACTCACGAAGCAAGCTTTGATCTTTCGTAAGGTTTGCCACAGAGATACGCAAATCAGCAACTGTGCGAGATAATGATATTTCCTTGGGTGTTGAGGGCGTTTCCATGGCGACACGTCCAGAGAGCTGCTGCAGGGCACGCTTGCGTAAAAGAAAATCCATAAGATCTTGTAAAGTGGGCGTTGGGTTGTTTTGCAACAACGTGAGTTTCAAATCCGCCTTGAGGCAAGTGAGAAATTGCCTTAGAACCAGGGCATCTCAAGCAGTAACATCAAGTTCTGAATCCGCCTTTCGAAGTAGATTTTTTAACTCCATTACATAAAGACGGGGGTCTTCATCGGTGCAATAGATTCTGGAATAAAACTGATTGTAGTAATACTCACTATACACATTCGGAATTAGAACTCTGCGAAGACTTGATATTAAGGACACGTAAGTCTCTCTCTCAGGGGCCGTCAGTAAGGCAAAATATTCCGCTGCAGTACCGGTGAGATATGCGGGTAACTTGTGTAGCTTTTGCGTCTCTCCCCAGCCATTTGCTATTGCGCAACGCTCAAAGGAACCCAGCCACAAGTCAAAATCACCATTTTCAAACTTTTCTGGATGGATGGCCATGGCAACAAACCTTCCAATTTACCTCTGTCACCAGTTGTAATGTGTCGGAGGCAGAAATATATTCAAGAAATGAGCGTCATGATCGTGATAGTATTATGCTTTCTGTTGCTTCCGTACTACTGCCCAGGCTTACAACATAATCGTATATTTTATGTCAAAGACCCCTGCGGTGTACATAAATCATTGACACGTTACACTTGTACTGTTAGGTCCCGAATTAGCGTCTCCTCGCATATTGAATTTTTAATTCTCCTAGGAGAAAGCTGTATAAAGTTGGTACTTCTGTTGAGTAACCCAAATAACAAAGGAGATATATGTGGCAAGATTCCGAAAGCATTTGCTTACATAGATAGTAATGAGAGTATTCTGTATTTGTGCTTGTTATTGTACAGTCAGTACAAACTTCCGAAACTTCCCGCTTATTCCCCCCCCCCTGCTTATTTCATCTTAATGAATTTTCCAACCCTCTGCTTATTAGGATTCCACCACTTAATCGGGACCTAAGAGTGGACGTGATTTTAGATATAGTTTTTGATGCACTGTAACAAGTTAAATAATTAAAAGTAGTCTAATATTTGTCAAGTATACTAGGTGTGCTTTTCATACGAGAAAGGTGACCTAGCAAAATGGGGCTCAAGCAAAAGTGATTGTCTTATTTTTAAAATATGTGATCAGTCTGTCGTCTACTAGAATTGCCGAGAATTCGCAGACTTGATGGCAGCTTAGGGGCGCTTTGCCCTCTTGCCCCTTAAAATATCCGCCACTGGTCCTATGTTATCTAATTGTTTTAACTCTGCATTATGTAACCCGAGTCCTTTCATTAAACTGTCAAGTCGACAGAAGCCGATCAAATGTGTTTCCCCCGTGCTAATGACGAAAGAACTAGAGATTGCAGAATTCAATTCATTGTCTGTAATGTAACTGCCTTGAATGAAAATGTCTAAGTCTAATTTCTCATCTCTGCGCATGCTCCAGTCCACTAACTACGGCTGGCGATAATGGCTAGTAAACTTGAATGTGTACCCTCTGTTACAACTGCCTCGAGTTTCTCATCAAAACGGGGCTCCAGAAACGGCTGTTCGCAATCGGCTGTAGGCCTTATTGCGGCTGCTTCTTCCGTTCGTCCATCAGTAGTGTTACCACTTGATGTTCAGACATTACGTAATTTGATGCACAAACTCGCCTTTGTGGCTTCTGTTGTCATGCTGCTATTCTAGGTACACAATGGACTCCTACTGCTTTGTTTTCAGTTGCTCTTTTATACCACGCCCAGTGATGTAGAAGTAAATCAACAGTTAGGGGGGCTCTATTGATAGCCAGGGGACCATTTTGTTTTATATATCTGTATAGGAGACTTTTAAGTTAATTGATGCAGTTACATGAGAGAAGGTAATGTCATCCAAAAAAATCTTTAATATCCTAGGCCTGAACCCCTCTAAAGTCTAACCTAGATGACTGCAACCCCTCGGGTCCCTCTTTTTCTACATTACTGGCCACGCCCCTTGGAACGTCGGAGAAACATCTTGTGCTATGTAGCAGAAACATTATGTTTCTCATTGATATCCGTCAGAGAAGGGATAAATTTCCTCATCGGAACCTTGTTGTATTGCTTGTTTGATCAACTAAGACATAAACCCCAATACGGTGACTAGAGAGAGTTACATATAAGTTTGTACAGGAAAAAACATGATGAAATATAAATATTGAATTTGTATTACAGCTGTAACTTTTACAATGCGTGGTTCACTACCATGATTAAACCACTTATTCTTTATTTCCACATTTATCTATAATTCTTCGAAAGGTAGAATATGTTTTATGGAATCCCCACTAACTCTTAGAGGTATCTGGGGGTCTCTCGAAGATATACACAAATGGCATGTCTGTTCCATAACTCGTATTTCAATTAATTGCCTCCTACATAAACTTCGCTTACTACATACTGCACGGATTCTCTAAAGGTGGGATGGGACGTCAATCGATTAAGGAATGAAAATATCTACCATGTAATTTTATCACGAGGAAATTCAGAGCAATTTTCCGAAAGATTTATTCACGAAGTCCATCCACCAAAACAATTATATGACGAATTGTTTTGTTCCTACAGTAGTTGAAGATGGAGCTACACATTGTTTACAGAAGATGCAAATTTATAAGTAAGATACCTCTAAACGGCCTACAAATAAAGGAGCTGTTAGCACTACTAGAAAAGAACTAAGAAACTGTAAATATTGTGTACATTGAAACTTCTAAATATGATAAAAAGGGATGTTCCACTTCCAATAACACCAGATGGGCGTGACCTTTTTGCAGCCTCTCCCATATATTCAGATATAAGAGCGAGAAAACTTGCTCCAATTCTACTCAAATAAAGGCTACATCTAATACAATCTCAATAAATTAATTATAGAGATGTCATACAATCCACTTTAAATGGCAAGATGAATTCAAAAACTTTGGAGGATGAAACCCCACCCCCCTTCTCCCTCAGAAAGTTAACAAGACTGCTACAAAATACGAACATGTTATTGTTACGATAAGCCTTCACACGGGTTAGCGCACTATATGTAATTCATAAAGTATTTTAAATAATACGAGTAACGTTTAATTTCTCTATGTCATGACTGCATGGAGGGAGTTTGATAAATGATGTATACTTTTGCCGTTAGAACATAAACGCTAAATCATACACGTTGTACAACATCATAGTTACATATCTGCCCTAATGCCCAAAGCCATCCTGAGAGTTGCTTGTATTAATTAGTTGTACGAACTTCTCTAAGCAATGGCAATTAGATTTTAACATTATTATTCTGATTTTATACCCCCCCCCCTTACAGTCAATTTTATGATTATGATAATGATTGAATACCAAGCACCCCTAATACACATCGTCTAAGTATGGGAATCCCTTTCCTTTCTTTTCAAAAAGTATGCGTGCTCTGGTGGGGAGGTATCCCAAATAAAGTAAAAAAGCCTGGCAAAAGCGTAAGAAGAGGACGGGGCGTAGGTAATGCTATGGTCAGAGAGTACTTGCAAAGGATCCTGATGAATTATTATCTTAAGCGAACATTACTATCTTCACATTATTTTCATTTCTATGTTTCCTCTAACATCATTTATGATATCTGATACTAGATATACACTAATGAGAAATGCATCAAATTAAGCTTGTTGTTGCATGTTATGAAAAATTCAGGATTTTTAGGAATTTGAAATAGACTGGGAGGTTTGTAACTATGTATGCACCCCTAAGTGACCTGTGTCGTTTGCTTCAGATGTTTTGTGATGCTTCCTATTACTTTTTAGAGATGTACTATTGAACCTTTCTAACCTTTATTAGGCCGTTCGAATGAATGAATGAATAAATACATGTATGAATGAATGAATACAGGAATGAATATAGGAATGACCGCCTAAAGTTCTATTCTTAATGTTATTGAATGGTACATACCAGGGGCGGATCTAGACAAGATTTTTAGTGAGTTCCTGATGAACGATTAGATAGAAGCAGATTTGTTGTCCTAGGGGCTCAGGGGGAAAGCTCCCTTGTTTAATTTATTTGAGCTTCAGGGGGAACAGACAATTATGAAGTTAAAGTTTCTGAAATATTTCTTTAATATTTCTAAATTGCTTGTGATTTTCAAGTTCATTTTGTTTCAGCGTTTTACTTCGATGACTGTAAAAAATTAAAAATTCGGTTTTGAGCCCTCTTGTTAAATATTTAATACTACACTACTGGCATCATCCTGGCGGAGATTAGGCCTACAAGGAATAAACAATTCAATGATTCTCGAATACTTGACTTTCAAGGAATATTTTATGTCAAAAAACCTGTGCGATGCTTATGAAAACTCTGAAAGGTCAAGGATTGTAGCTCTCGCATCCGTTTCGCCCATTTGGTAAAAGTCGGCGAAAATTATTACTTGCGCCTTTGCCCTCGTTTTCAAGCGAGCACATATGTCTCAGTTCTAAACACAATTTGAATCCCGTATGTCGCAGTTCTAAACGCTGAGAACAAAAGATATCAGTCACTTGTGACCCATAGGTGTAAGTTCTAAACATGATTACAATAGAAATGTCTCAGTTCCAAACACAATCGAGAACACATATGTTTCAGTTACGAACACAGTTTCGAAGAATTCTAAACCGACAGGATTCGAGAAAGAGGAAACAATTATCGGCCACTGAGCACAACGGGTAGGTAGAAATTTCAATATTTTCCGAGGGCATTTAGCTTGGTCGCTGAAGCGAGAGGTATATGACTTTTTATGTGCACATTTTAGAAAGAACAGACACACAATAAACAGCTGCACCTCACTATATTTTCCCTGAAAGGAAAATAAAATTCTTTATTGATTTTTTCTTATTACTCATGAGTTCTGACTGAGTTCTGGACCTCTTGGAACTCACCCCATTAAAGCTAATTAACCACTAAGGTCAAGATGACCACGCTTTTGAAAACTCTACTTAGATAGCAGAAGTCAGACTTTAACAGTTAGTAAAAACTTTATATTTCACATATTCATATCTTTTCATCTTTCAAAGATATGTAAATAAATTTTTTTCAATTGAATTGCAAATTTTTAGCCTTTCGTTTCTTCAGAAATTGACACTATTTACTGCCCTTCAGCCTAGCGTGTGTTCTGTTGAGAAATCAAGTCACTTGTCAGCAAATAGTATCATACTTAGGGAAGAATTGTGAGTTTTAGATGTAATGATCAATAGCACTGAAAAGTGTCGTCGGCAGGCACAACAATTTTCTAAACAATTTTGCGACATGTCAGTAAATGGCTCTTAGGTACACCATACCTAATTTCATTGTGCAGTGATTGACACTTTTGGCATTGATGGAAACAATACAGTTTGAGGTAGGGAGCATTTGTGAAGTCAATAATATTTAGTTCTATTCCATTCTTCCCAAATTCTTGTTTGCAAGTTAAAACATTTTACTTTTCTCTTGTTGATATAATTAATCTATATCAACAATCACTAACTGAATTCCTTTGATAAGACAATTCACCAATTTTTTGTCTCTCTTCTGGTACCACTTTTGCGCCAAAAAGGGGATTGGTTAAACGTATAGCTTAAGTAAATGGCGTATTCAGTACAAGTTCAATGAATAAATTAAAGCTACTTTACAAGATTCTAAATGGCGCACCCTGTACTGTGCGGCGGATTCTAAATTTCTGCTTTGAGCCCTCCTCGTTTAACATTTAGCACTGCAACCCTGACTATGATCTATCCTCTCCCAAAACAAAGTTCTCCCGTGTGCGCCTGCCATAAGAGTCCAACAGACCTTACCAGAACCAACATTGGCCAACAGAAGTGTAAGGAATTCATTTAGTAAACACTGACATCAGGACAAAGCTATCCGTTAAGAGGGAAAGTCACTTCACTTTGTAGGTGATATGAAAGGCACTCCATATTGCTACGGTTATCCAATATAGTGTAAAAGATCGCCATAACCGACGGAGATCATTCCATGACGCGACGATAGCAACAAGTAGAGTTTGTCTCGAGCTGAATATAATGGCAAGAATGACAGGCCTACTCGGACATTTCGATTCAAAATACGATACTAATAATATGAATCAGTTAAATACCTTAATCATCTCCAATAAGAAACCAAGTAGATGCCAAGCCAAACGTCTCTGTGCTGTGCTTCTTCTTCTTCTTCACCGCACTTTCCGCATCCAAGCCAGTTAATTCAACTTTTCTGCTTGTGCAGCAGCAAACACTTCATCAGTAATCTGTCTCCATTTTCGTCTGTCTTGAGCCAGATTGATTAATAAAAGTAAATCATTCAAGGAATTAAATGTAGTAATACCATGAGAATTTGAGAGGGTGTTTAAAGTTACAGCCTTACATATATCATTGTGAATCATTATAGGGAGTGTTATTCTTTGTCTACCAGAGAATTTAGGTGTTGAAGAATCAGAAAAATAGTACAGCATAGATTTTCTTGCAGGTGTTTCACTGTTTAGTCTGAGTGTGTGTCCGAAGAGTTTCCATCTATTTTTGAGGATAGTTAAAGATAATGGTTGTTCGTTGGTTCGTTCGTATAGATCCTTGTTCTTTATGATATTAGGATAAATCACGTTCAAAACTTGTCTCAATTGCTGTCTGTGGAAACTATCAAGACAATCGAGATCACTCTTTGTTAATCCCCATGTTCCTGAATTATATAAGAGGACAGGTTTGACATAGCAGTTATATAGCTTTAATCTCACTGGTATAGATATTTTGTAATGACGTATCCATACTTTATCCATCTTACGCATTGCCACTGTAGCCTGTTGTTTTCTATTCATCACGTCCTCTGTGTCGCCAAGTAATGACCCAAGTTTTTTGACATTCCTCCATTCTTCTTCATCTTTCTTGGTTCTGATCAGTGTGCTGTGCACACCTTGATTTGTACATAAAGATGAGATTCAAGGATTCAACTTCCGCTTTCTGTCATCAGCTCTGGAAGACAGATCATTAACAATGGGGTAGAGGCTAAATGTCATCACTCAGCTTCAGGTACCACATTTCTCACTGACGTCCGCATCTCTCAGTCATTACAGAAATATTTTCCCATTTCTTGAGAAATCAGTTTATTAGCAATCTAGTACTAGACCACCTAAACAGTAGGAAACTTTAAAAACTACAAGAAAGGAGCTAAGAAACTTTAGAAAATAGTTCATTGAAATCGTTTCTGGTTCAACGTAAAGCAAGACCAAACCAACGTGAACATGGCATTGCTTTAGAACTTAGCTCGCACTGACTTACCTTTTTGCTAAGATGCTATTAGTTTCCTACAATCAAGTTTTGCTTGCATTTTCACCGTTATCCAGCTCGTTAAATCAATAAATGCTTACATCTAAAATATGGTCAACAGTTAAACACATTTGTGCAATAGGCCTTGAACAAAGTCTCTTATAAAAACAGTTACCTTCTGCAGCAAAAAGAAGAACTCACCGCACTTCCTCCAAAGCAGGGATCGCAGACTCAATTTACCTGGGGGCCGCTGGGGGCAGATTCTGGGTGAGGTTGAGCGGCATCAGGATTTCCACAAGAAAAGCGCTGATAAGCATTCACTATTTTTAAACATCTTTCTTTTTAGCACAAAATAATGACTTAAAGAAAAATGAATAAAATAATAAATCAGTACTAGATAAATAAAATAATACATATGACTGAAGAGACCACATATTTACTGGCTGACTAGCTGACGAGAAAAAACTAATAATTTTTTATTCAGTTTTAAATGTTTGCTTTACCAGATTTTTAAACTTTAACTTTCTGGACAGGAATGAAACATTGTACATGAACTGTTTTGAACATGGGTTCTCTTGCCTACATCTCGCTAGTAGAGATCTGGCAGCGCTTGTTCTCACATAGACGAGCTACATTTGCCTTGAAGGAAGAAGCAGTGCAGACCCTCAATACAGTTTGAAGATGCTCATCAGTACGTCTGGACCTGTTAGTGAACTTATTGAAGTTCAAGGTGGAGAATTACTTTTCACACAAGTATGTACTCCCAAAAAGGCACATGGACCGCTTGAATATGCATTTTTAAGTTCAGGGAAGCTCGGGGGCAACCCTCTCAAACATTGCCCAAGGTTGTCAGCTTCTCCACTCACCTCCCTTAAATTAGCTTTGAGTGCAGAGTTGCACTGCAGGTCAATGAGCTCCATTTGAAGTACAGGGGGGGGGGCATCTTGCTCATCAAAGGAGAAAGGGTTCGCAAAAATTTGAAATGTGGCTCTGTGAGTCTTGAAGTCTGCAGATTTTTGATTAAATTCCTCATGTAGCTTCAAAATGGCCTCAAGATATTTCTCACCACTGAATGGTGTGCCTGCATCCACGAGTGCCTTGCATGCTGGGAAATGGCAAAGGCTTGTTTGAGAGAGCTGGGTTTTCCATAACATGAGTTTTGTGCAGAATGCTCTGACTTTTTCATAGGCAGCACTGACAATTTGCCCCTGGCCTTGTAGCTTCTTGTTTAGTATATTGAGCTCATATGTGATGTCAACAAAGAAAGCTAAGTCCATGAGCCATTCGGGATCACAAATGTCACTTGACAGGTCAGAAATGCGCTCTGCCACAGTGTTGCCAGAATGGATGATGTTGTTGAACTGACCTTTCTTTTCTGGGCAGACAATACGTGGAGCCTGTAACATGCACTTTTTGACAAATTCACCTTCTGTGAATGGCTTTCCTGCTTTTGCAATTATCTCACACACAATGCAGAACTTTCTTTGTTTGCTCTTTTAAAGAAGTGGTGTTGCCTCAGTAGATGTGTTTTAAGACTGGCAAACTGGGTGGCTCTCTCATCTCCCTGGTATTTTTCGTATTCCTCGGCATGTCTTTTTTGTATAATGACGTTTCAAAATGTATTTCTTGTGCACCGCAACTTTTTCAGTGCAAATAAGAAATGTCGGGTTGCCCCTGTGATCAACAAAGAAAAATTGCTCTCGCGATCTTTCCTGAAATTGTCTGTGCTCATCAGGGGCGGATCTAGATCGTCACACTGGTAGCACCTACGACAGTCAACTCTCAGCCGAAAAATAATATGTTTGATCACTTGGCAAGTTTTCTAATTTGTAGACCACAGCGAATCAGCTCTAAGTTGGATTTTCTGTTTGCTTTTAATAGGTAGGGAACTATTTATTAGTGCCTTACAATTTCCTATTCTGTGGAGGAGCTTGTCAGAAAGAGTAGATCCTATATTTGTAATCTTTATTCCTGATTACTAAATCTTACAGTTTTTACTGAAGGCCAACAGGGCAACAAAGTAGAAAGAGTAAGATGTCTGTGTACAGGATGCTGTTTTCCCACTGTCGCACGACTGTCGTGCAATTTGCATATGAATTGAGGAAGCCAATCATATCGTTTTCCTGTGTGACCGTATGCCTAAAAGATGCTTTGTAGTGCTGTCGCACAATCTTAAAGTAGATTTGGTAGATAGATGTTTTTAGGTTGTTTAGCACGTGAAAGGCAGCAGAATACCATTCATGTCGCAATCTTTATTATCTTATGATGGATTTACTGGAAAAAGTAAAGCACTTTATTGAACAAGAGAACTACAACGCTTTGGAGGCAATCTATAATGCTGAATTAGCAAACTCAGCAAATGTGCCGTAATTTCGAAGAAAATCTTGTTCGCTGAAGATTTATCTGCTAGCAGCGACATTTCAAAGAATGACGCATACCTTCACGTTATGAGTGATAAGAGAGTCTTGGCTGCAAGGTATATTTCAATATATCGTCTTCAATATCAAATTATGTTCTCTTGCTCCCAAAACGTGCCTGAAACCAATCTGAAATCATTTGCAGAGAGCAGGTAACTTTCAGGGTCATTTTTCATATTGCTGGGGTATGATCATGAGAATGGTAATTCCCCATGCTGAAAACACATTTTTGTGTTGACATTTGAGTAATATGGAATTTGTGAACTACGTTATGAAATACTTTTGGTAACTGGTTATATGTCCTTTATTTAGGGGCGGGTCAAGTGCTGGGCTGGGGCCCATCTGATTCACATGATTGTCTTTTTTCTGTAGCAAGTTTCTTAACACTCTTGTTTGCTATAATTATAATTGGAAATTATAATTATATGATAGGTAGTAAGAGTACCTCTTTTGCATGACTTATCAAATTCTACTACTAAACGTTCCTTGATAGTTCGTAAATTCTCACAGAACATATAGTGCCATAAAAGTGATACAGACATAAAGAAACATCAAAATTCTGAATTTTACCTTTAAATTTGGGTGGAATTCAAGACTAAAGCACAAATAAGGTAGGAAAGAAGTTTTATAAATGTATCAATGTGAGTTGCCACTGTAAATGAATGAAGGCGGCTTTCTGATTCTTGATTATTTGCAGTAATAAAAGTTTTGAAATTGAAAAGTTTCTTGAGTCTTTTTCCCTGAAAATACTTAATTTAAAATTTCATATCTTCAAGTGATAATTGCAGTATTTTTCAACAGCAACTGACAAGTTTTCTGAACTTGCCGTTGTGAGTCTTTGCAAATTGAGCACTGTTAGACCATGGACATTCTGTATTGCAAATATTGCACACTGTTGCAAGCAGACATTTTGTTGCAAAACCTATCAATCTGTCACAACACTGTGAGGGACCGGCTCGAGTGAATCACTATATCCACAATAACTTTCCTTGAGCGGAAGCTATGAATGACCCTCGTTTTACATATCCAACCCCCTCCCCCACTGGCGTTCTACAAGTACCTTCACACTATCAGTAGTATCATTAACTGTTATTTTGGAAACACTTGGTACCCTAGGATCAGGAATGCCGGATAGAGGGGTAAGGGAGCAAACGACCCTCCTACCTTTTACTTTGGGAAGCAAAATTGAAAGATTTTTGCAATGTTGAAATTTTCAGTGCTACATAATCATTGAAATATTCCAAATTGCTAGCTGCAGTATTTCATAATTAAACATCATATCTGCATCTTGGATGATTTGATAGACGATGCCTATTTCTCTTGCTTGCGTTGCACCTACAGCCCTCTATATTAAAATCTTTAAAAATCACCACTGACTTCTCCTTTGGAGGTTTACATGACTGATGATGTTCGTTTATGTTGTGCAATAAAGATCTTTACACGAAACATCAGTCTGATATTCAGAAAAAATTAAGAAACAATTAAGAATCGTTGGTAGACTGAGTTTCAAATATCAACTTGAAAAAACTGTTGTTTCAAGAAAATTTCTCATTACACCACAAAAAATACATATTGTTTATAAAATAGCGTTTTGCAGCACTTTTTGATGAAATATCAGAAACCTTTGGTGTTCTGAAAGAGCTTGCTAATCAATGATGAGACCATAAGTAACTAACTATATGCCTGAAAACTCAATGTTCTATTCGACTTGATTAGTCTGTCTTAAGAAAACGAAATTTGAAAGTATTTTGTCCTATCGGGCAGGAGAGGCAGAACACTTTACTTTGTCACTGAATGTGTAGAAGAATCACAGGAAACAAAGAAGTGCTCTTAGCGCCTTCCAAGAAACAATATGCTGGCATCTTTCTTTGATACCTAAAATTATCTATTCTACCTTCGATATTATTCAAATTTCGATAATATCTCCCAGTTCTGTTCTAGCATTGCGGGAAAATAAAATGTGTCTAGAACGATGTCTTGTCTGAATGTTTTAGTTAGTTTCCAGTTCTATGTAAGTGTAAGGCCTTGAAAATTAAAGCTCATGAAAAATTGGGATTAGTTGTAGACTTTCACACACTATCGCAAAACAGAATTTCATTGTATAAAATGAAGCTACTATTAAGTATCCTCTTCATATTTACTATTAAGAATTTCACAATATTATATCTGCATCTTTGATGATATGATAGACCATGCCTATTTCTCTTGCTTGCGTTGCACCTACAGCCCTCTATTTTAAAATCTTTAAAAATCACCACTGGCTTCTCCTTTGGAGGTTTACATGACTGATGATTTACGTTTATGTTGTGCAATAAAGATTATTATAGGTTTATTTGCAAAAGTGAAAGATTTTTGCAAAGTTGAAATTTGCACAGCTACATAATTATTGAAATATTCCTAATTGCTAGCTATAGTGTTCATAATTAAACAAAATTATCATATCTGCATCTTTGATAATGTGGACGTGGTTGCAGATATGCAAAGGTTCTTTCATTCCGTTGCACCTACAGCCCTCTATATTAAAAACTTTTGAAATCACGACTGGCTTCTCCTTTGGAGGTTTACATGACTGATAATTTACGCTCATTTTTTGCAAGAAAGATTTTTATCCAAAACATCAGGCTGAGATTCAGATAAAAATTAAGAAACAATTAAAAATTTTAGGTGGACTGAGTTTCAAACATTAACTTGAAACACATGTGTTTGAAAGAAAATTTCTCGTAAAACCACTACAAATACGTGTTTCTTATAAAATAGCGTGTAGCAGCACTGTTTGATTAAAAATCAGAAACCATTTGTGTTCTGAAAGAGCTTGCTAATCAATGATGAGACCATAAATAACTAACTACATGCCTGAAAACTCAATTTTCTATTCGACTTG
>OLMO02000262.1:947718-959328 GCA_900291935.2 Cassiopea xamachana | reverse complement strand
TTTCTCATCATTGTTGATTTGAACTTGCAACTTTCATCACAGGTCTTATTTTTCAAGGAATTCTAATAACAGAAGGTCTATGATAAAGGAATCCTGCCCTTTAGCTAGACGGAATTGTATATTTTATTTTATAACTCTTTAATATTGCATGTGTTTGTTCATTATGTTTTCCCTTTTCTGTGTTTCTGTTTATCTCACATTCTATATTGGATACACAACTGCTATGCATTACATCATTTCATTGTATTCTCGTTCTCTAATTCAGCCAAGGAATCGACGCTGTACGCTGGTTTAATGATGTCACTCAAACTCCTATGCGTAAGTTAATCTTTCTTTATTTTCCGTAATGGATACCATGCCCTTAGACAGGTAAAATCGATTGAGAGGGAGGAGGAGAGTACAGATATAGAAATAAAGTTAAGAACCGGGGTAGAGTGTGCATGTCATGCATCAATGACAATAGATGACACAGTATGTCTTAGACCATTATTTTTCATAGGTATTCTGTGAGACAATGGGGATCTAGGGGGTTGCTTCCAGAAAACTTTTTCAAGGTAACGCCTTATGGGACGTTGGAAAACGCTCTTGTAGGAGCTTTCATCATTGATTTTCATGTTAAAATAGAGAAACTGGTGCCTTTTCCTAGTTTCATCGGAATTTAAAGATTCAGAACGAAAACGTAAAGACTGAGCCAACTTTTTCTTTTTGTCATTAAATTCATGTGCACTAACGAGAAAAGCAATATAAGCAGAAATTCCTACAACACTTCTAGCAAGATTGCAAGAGGTTTACAATTTTTGATACAAATAAAAAAAGGATATCAGTATGAATCAGTTGAAAAATGATTAAAAGTACATTGTGGAGTACTTCTATGAACAACCTTGGTAAATTATTGGGGCATTGCCCCCTACCTTCACCCTAGTGTCTACGGGCCTGATAGATCGCTATTGATTTCGTTCATATTGAACTCACAAAGGCCAAATTTTATGCTAAGTCATATTCTTTTACATTTGTATTTCAGACACCTCCTCCGCAGCCAAGAAAGCGTCGTTGTCCATGCAGTTGTAGAGACTTCCTCTGTTGTATGTCATATTTAATCATTTATAAACATTAAGTATTAATTATTAAGAGACGATTCATTATATATTAAGCTTTCATCATTTATCTTTTAAGTATTTTTAATGTGTAACGCTTTCTGTATCCAACACCCCCACCTGAACTCAGGTGACATGGTATCTGCGCAAGAACGCTGTCTCCTGGGATCTCACTGTTGTGAAATATTTACTTAATTTTTATAAATTTTTATAAATGTTGAACTTAGTGTTAAGCTATGTGTATGTATTTATGTGTTAAGTGTTCTGTTAAGCTATGTGTTAAGCTATGTGTTAAGCTAGTGTATGTATTTTACATAGCCTTTGGAGGGGAAGGGTGCTTTCACACCCCAGGGAAACATTTTATCCATAAGTCTTGCACCTTATGCACAAATTGTATACTTGTAGAAACTTTTGAAGACAATCGGCGAATATCTTAGCTGCCACGCCCATTTTTGGCAAGTTTTTATTTAGACCCCACAGGTCTTACTTTTGTAATGCCCTGGTATTCTTGTGCTAAATGTTAGATTTTCTGGTATTGTTAGTAAAGAGCTTAGTCTATGTCAGCTTAATTGAATTACTCCTGAATGTATGACAACTGTATGGAGTTGAAGTACAGGGTTTACCCTAGTTCGGTTGGGCTGAATAAGGCCAATTATTCACCATATCTCCTGTGCATGGAAAAAATCATTTGCATTTTTGTCTCATGGTTTCTAGACTGGGATTATCAGTTTGAACTGTAGAAGTAGATAAGGTAGTAGTAGTTACGGTAGTAGTTATTGTGCACTATTAAATATTTATGTATTGCTTAAACTTACGTCATGTAGAGGTTGTTTAGTGGCCTATTCCTTGTATTATTGCCTATGTTGGCATCGAGTATTCGTGTGTGGATTAGCCCTCACCTGTATACTTACTGTTTGGGGTCATTCACATATTACGTCACAATAATTTTTTTGGCATTTTTAGATACCCACCTACCTCTTGTCACGTTTTTTCACAAATTAAAATCTACCCACCCACCCCCTAACATGTAACGTCACATAATGGTAGGATATTTTTCTGCTTTCGTAAATATGGTTTGTTATGTCTTCTTTGGCATCAGAATAGGACTGCCAGATTATTTTTGACGTAAAGCCCAATCCGTTCTAAAAGAGAGTTACACTTGCTATTTTAGGGGAAAATATGCTAAATATCAATTTGCTTAAAAGGTGTGACATTACACTCCACATCGAACCCACCAACCCGTTGTCACACTTTGTCACAAAAATTAACAGCTCCCCCACCCGTCTTAAGTGACGTAATATTTGAATGAACTCCGTTATACTGTCAGGTTATGCAAGTGTTGCTGTAAATGTAGGTACCCTATTTTCACATGGTGTTCATTAGAGCCGCAGCATATATTCCGTAGGATAGTTAAAAGAGTAGAAAGGGGCATTTTTCCATTGAGCTCAGCCCCTTTGTTACAAGATTCTGTGTTGCACTTGACGACACCATTCTAATGCAAGCAAAAACTAACTTGTGAAATTAGGCCAATTGACCTAAGAAATGTTGACTTCTGTGGGGGCCTGGATCTATTTTCAATGAGTAAACGTAAAGATTAGAACAGGCTAACGGAACTAGAGGAACATGCGCCATTCGTGGCACATTTGGTCATGGGAAGTAGCGTACAGTAAGAACACTCAAAATTGAAGGAGAAAGTAGGAAACGAATCATATTACAAATATTTGGAAAATACTAACTAGGAGTGATTTTCCGAGCTCCAAACTTTTACATCAATGATACCATTAGGAACTGCTCCTAATGTTCATTGATTTTTCTTAAAAAAGTGCTCAATGCCAGGCCTTATCAACTAAAATTTGCTAAGCGCTATTCTGGCAATGTTAGCAAGCAAACACCGCCATAGGTGAAAGCTCTGCCTGTACGTTGGAGGTAATTGGAAAGACCCCAGGGAGCAGGTGTAAATATACAATATTTATAAGTGATCACCTTATTTATAGCCAATGGTGATTGCGGAATGTTTTCTCTTTCCATGACGGAGGGACCCCGCAAAAAGTAATTGAAAAGTACTGGCTTAGACAAATGGTTAGAGAAGCCAAGAATGAACTGGCTAGGCCATTTGAGGATACAATTAAAAATAACGACAGGTACATTTGCAGCAAAAGAAGGCCATAAACTCTTAGTATTATCATTGTTAGCACTTATCACTTACCATTATTAGCAAAATAAACGTATTTTGTATGACCATTACATTCACTAACAGCACATATTATCTTTCTTTGTTTCCTGTGATTCTTCTACACATTCAGTGACGAAGCTAAGTGTTCTGCTTCTCCTGCCCGGTACGACAAAATGTTTTCAAATTTCGTGTTGATATGACAGACTGAACTAGTAGAATAGAAAACTGAGTTTTCAGACATAAAGTTACCTATGGGAAACACTGTGATAAACTTTTCTTCAAGCGCAAGCATATTGGGGGCGTGGTCCCAAGAAGGCACATTGCTGTTTGAGCAAAGCACCTTTGACCATGGGAAGTGTTTTTGCGAGGCATTTTTAGGTCAGTCTTAGTATTACGAAGCTCCCTTGTTGCACTTTGACACCACCTTTCACACAGACCAGAGAGATAGTAGAGTTCCCGATGGTTTGCAATATACCTAATGGATAAACTGACATCTATAAAATAGATCTCTGTAAAGATTTTGTATATGGGGCTCGATCAATTCAAAAGCATATTGAATTAATAAAAGTAGTTGCAATTAATAAAAGACTGTATCATTAATTATTGTATTGGTAGTGAATTAATTATTTCACATGTGCGTAATCAATTTTTGCAGATATACATAATAAATAACTACAAATTCAATTATTAGGCATACATTTAATTAATTATTGGACGTACCCAGAATTAATTATTAGGTATGCGCAGAAATATTTATTAGGTATATGCAGCAGGGTTGGTATATTGGCATTTCTAATGCCAAATTTAAGATTATTGGCATTTTTAATGGCCTGCTGGCATGAAAATTGTGCTTTGGCATAATGGCATATTTTTGGCATTTTATTTTCAAATGACGTTACTACCAAAAAAGGTAAACTAAAAGGGAAAAACTTCTTGGGCAGCTTTCTCTGCTTTCCTGTATGTGAGGTCATCGAACCAGTGGTGATTTCTAAAAATTCTAACAAGGGGGGCTCTACGCACAACTACGCCCATAGTTTGGGTGTGGCCCTGCTACAACCACGCCCATATTTCCAAAGATGGAAACAGGATAATTTAGTTTTAAAATGATATAGTATAGTCAACAATAAGAATTGCTTCAGTAACCACATAGCAATACAAAATTGATGATAGCACTTTGGAAGTAAGGCCAACAAACTTTGAAAAGCCAAGCCAATGCAAGAGTTTTAGGGGGGATGAGCCCCCAATATGAGCAGAAATTTTAACATGGGGGGCTCTGCCCCCCTGAGCCCCCCTAGAAATCACCACTGCATCGAACTCTGAACGCATTCTATCATTGTTGAAACTTTGAGAGCAAATATTTCCATACGATAGTCTAGTCAGTTTTCCATTTGTGCACAATGATGAGTTATAAGTATTAACAGTATTGACCTCTTGTTGACTTTGATATCATATTGACTTGTCATTTCCATTCATTTGACAAATCTCCAGATTGTTTTTATCGACCACAATAACATCCTCTGTTCGCACTTATTACCAAAAGCATTACGTCAACATATCGCAAGCTATTGAACAGTGAGTCATGCATTCAAATGTAACTTAGTGGCAATGCTTGACGTCACAGGACATCACTCAATGCCTTATTCGGTAGTTGTACTGAAAAGTCAAAAATAAACGGGAATACAAGAATTTTATAAATACCCACAGATCTTCAAATTTTAAACAGTTTTCAGCAATAGATAATTACGGTTATCCAAACTAGAAGTGAACATTATGGCATCAAAGTGGAAAGGATTCTATGATAGTGGTAGAAAGTAATAAGTCTTGGGAGTCGAAATTTCAGTGGGTTTCTAAAGCTTCTGATGGGACAGAAAATGCATACTGCAAATTATGCAGGACCTCAATCCAACCAAGGTCATCAACTCTGGTGAATCATGAAAAAACAGATAAGCACATACGAAGAGTACAAGATTCTGCAGCAACTAAACCTCTTCCTGTGATCCACATTGCCAAAGAGGATGATCAAGTAAAAAAAGCTGAAATCGAATTGGCCGTTACAATGGCATGCCATTCTGCTATCATGACAATTGATCATCTTGGTGAGGTTATTACGAGAAATGGAAAGGGGAGCAAACTTGAGAAGATAAAGCTTCATAGAAGAAAGTGCACCAAAATCATCATGAACGTGGTGGCCACTGCGATGAAAGAGGACTTGACCAAAGATGTAAAGGGGAAGAACTTCTCAATTATTGTTGATGAATCTACAGATATATCTACAACAAAGCTGCTCTGTGCTATGATATGATACCACAGTGAGAAGGAAAACAAGATGGTGACTGCATTTGTTGATCTTGTACCCGTCATTGAGGCAAATGGCGAGAATCTCTTTCACGCTCTGAAGACCTGCCTTACTGGGATTGGGTTGAAACTCAATGACTGCATTGGATATGGTTGCGATGGTGCATCAGTGATGGTTGGAGAGCACAACTCAGTCTGGTCACGAATTCGTTCAGTTGCTCCAAATTGCATACAGGTAAAATGTATCTGTCATTCTCTTGCCTTGTGTGTGAAACATGCATTTGATAAATTACCGTCAAGACTTGGGTTTCTACTCTCTGAAATACCAAAGTGGTTTTCAAAAAGTACAGTAAGAAGAGATGCATTCACGACTCTGTTCAATGTAATGAATGCTGGCAATGCACGCATGGGAACACCGTCACCCTTTCAGAAGAGCTCAACAACCCGATGGCTTGTAAGGGGCAAGATAATCTATAACTGCTTGGTAAACTGGGAAGAGCTGAGAGCTTATTTTACAGTTGCTATCCCAGAGACCAATCAAGAGTCAAGATACAAAGCCCACACACTTTTGGACATGCTGAATGATCGCATAATATTTCTATATTTTCATTTTGTATCGCCGCTTGTCACAGAATTTGAACGTGCCAATGCTCTTTTCCAAGCAACTGATGTAGATCCAGGAGAAATGAGCAAAGAGCTCCTGAGTCACAGCAAAAGTCTTCAGGCTAGAATCAATGATTCTGATGGGAGCCCATTACCAATTGAGGAAGTTGATTTTGGCGGAAAATTTGAGGAGGAAACTCGGGCTTTTCTCAGCTCTCAAGCCGATGCAGTCTCTGCTCTAGACAAAATTAAAGAATTAAGGCAGCGATGTCTTCTTTTCTTAATGGAAGCTACTGATCAAGTCAAAAAACTTTTGCCAGAATCACATAATCTTTTCAGAGGACTGAGTTCCTTACACCCAATGAAAGTGCTGCATGCAAAAGAGAGGAGACCTTTCAACCAGCTCCCCTTGCCACATGTGAGGCACGAGTTTGCTGAACGGATTGAGGAACAGTACCGAAAGATCTTGCACCGAGATTGGCAGGAAGAATCAGTATTCAACGGTGGTGTTCCTGATGACACAGTCAAATTCTGGTGTGGTATTGATCGCTTCAGAAACGCACTTAATCAGAATCCGTTTCAAGATCTTGCAAATTATGCATTAGCTTGCCTCACCCATCCTGTTAGCAATGCTGCAGTGGAACGAACCTTTTCTGAAGTGACAGCCATCAAAACCAAATCCAGAAATCGAATGGGACTGGAATTGCTAAAAGCCGCCCTAGTGATGATTCGAAGTGGATTTCATTTGAGTGGCAAATGCTGCCGCAATTTAATTGTTACGAAGAGAATGCTGGAGTTATTCAATGCAGCACAGATGTATGATGATTCGAAGTCATCGTCAAATGATAACCAGGACAATCAGGATGATATATCTGATGGTGACGATATTTCCTTTTAGACAGTCGATTTTATTCCAGACACTTTTATCTGCAACATTTTAGTCAGACTAATGCAATTTGCAATTTACCTAAGTATAATTCTTGTTGACTGCATCCTTTTTAATGATATTAATAATTATTAACTGTTTGAAATTCCATTTTCAGTAGTTTTAGAACTTAGATGTTAGAGACAATGATTAACTACAAACAATTTATTAGTCTATTCATAATCCGTACAATCTTTGAATTTTGATATTTGGCAATATTTTGGCATTTTTTGAAAAAAATTGGCAGATCTTGGCATATTTCTTTTCAATTTGTGTTGGCATTTTTTGGCATTTTCTCGAAAATCCCTTGGCATTAGACATGCACAGTCATCTACCAACCCTGGTGTTGACTGTCGTATGTGTAACCAGTGCGACGATCTAGATCCGCCCCTGATGACCACAGACAATTTCAGGAAAGATCGCGAGAGCAATTTTTCGTTGTTGATCACAGGGGCAACCCGATATTTCTTATTTGCACTGAAAACCCGACATTTCTTATTTGCACTGAAAAGGTTGCGGTGCACAAGAAATACATTTTGAAACGTCATTATACATAAAAGACGTTCCGAGGAATACGAAAAATACCAGTGAGATGAGAGAGCCAGCCAGTTTGCCAATCTTAAAACACATCTACTGAGGCAACACCACTTCTTTAAAAGAGCAAACAAAGAAAGTTCTGCATTGTGTGTGAGATAATTGCAAAAGCAGGAAAGCCATTCACAGAAGGTGAATTTGTCAAAAAGTGCATGTTACAGGCTCCACGTATTGTCTGCCCAGAAAAGAAAGGTCAGTTCAACAACATCAGCCATTCTGGCAACACTGTGGCAGAGCGCATTTCTGACCTGCCAAGTGGCATTTGTGATCCCAAATGGCTCATGGACTTAGCTTTCTTTGTTGACATCACATATGAGCTCAATATACTAAACAAGAAGCTACAAGGCCAGGGGCAAATTGTCAGTATTGCCTATGAAAATGTCAGAGCATTCTGCACAAAACTCATGTAATGGAAAGCCCATCTCTCTCAAACAAACCTTTGCCCAGCATGCAAGGAACTCGTGAATGCAGGAACACCATTCAGTGGTGAGAAATATCTTGAGGCCATTTTGAAGCTACATGAGGAATTTGATAAAAATTCTGCAGACTTCAAGACTCACAGAGCCACATTTCAAATTTTTGCGGACCCCTTCTCCTTTGATGAGCAAGATGCCCCCCCCTGTACTTCAAATGGAGCTCATTGACCTGCAGTGCAACTCTGCACTCGAAGCTAAGTTAAGGGAGGTGAGTGGAGAAGCAGACAAGCTTGGACAATGTTTGAGAGGGTTGCCCCCCACCTTCCCTGAACTTAACGTGCATGTTCAAGCGGACCATGTGCCTTTTTGGGAGTACATTCTTTTGTGAGAAGTTATTCTCCACCTTGAACTTCAATAAGTTCACTTACAGGTCTAGACGTACTGAAGAGCATCTTCAAACTGTATTGAGGGTCTGCACTGCTTCTTCCTTCAAGGCAAATGTAGCTGTCTATGTGAGAACAAGCGCTGCCAGATCTCTACTAGCGAGATGTAGGCAAGAGAACCCATGTTCAAAACAGTTCATGTACAATGTTTCATTACTGTCCAGAAAGTTAAAGTTTAAAACATCTGGTAAAGCAAAAATTTAAAACTGAATAAAAAAGTATTAGTTTTTTCTCGTCAGCTAGTCAGTCAGTAAATTTGTGGTCTCTTCAGTCATATGTATTATTTTATTTATCAGTTACTGATTTATTATTTTATTCATTTTTCTTTAAGTCATTATGTTGTGCTAAAAAGAAAGATGCTTAACAATAGTGAATGTTTATCAGCGCTTTTCTTGTGGAAATCCTGATTCCGCTAAACCTCACCCAGAATCTGCCCCCAGCGGCCCCCAGGTAAAATGAATCTGCGACCCCTGCTTTGGAGGAAGTGCGGTGAGCTCTACTTTTTGCTGCAGAAGTTAACTGTTTTTATAAGAAACTTTGTTCAAGGCCTATTGCACAAATGTGTTTAACTGTTGACCATATTTTAGATGTAAGCATTTATTGATTTAACGAGCTGGATAACGGTGAAAACGCAAGCAAAACTTGATTGTAGGAAACTAATAGCATTTTAGCAAAACAATAATTCAGTGTGAGCTAAGTTCTAAAGCAATGCCATGTTGACGTTGCTTTTGTCTTGCTTTACGTTGAACCAGAAACGATTTCAATGAACTATTTTCTAAAGTTTCTTAGTTCCTTTCTTGTAGTTTCTAAAGTTTCCTACTGTTTAGGTGGTCTAGTACTAGATTGCTAATAAACTGATTTCTCAAGAAATGGGAAAATATTTCTGTTATCACTGAGAGATGCAGACGTCAGTGAGAAATATGGTACCTGAAGCTGACGGATGACATTTAGCCTCTACCCCATTGTTAATCGTCTCTCTTCCAGAGTTGCTCATAAAATGAGGAAGTTGAATCCTTGGATCTCATCTTTATGTACAAATCAAGTTTTGCACAGCACAGAGAAGTTTGGCTTGGCATATAATTGGTTTCTCATTGGAGATGATTAAGGTTTTTAACTGATTTATATTATTAGTATCGTATTTTGAAATGAAATGTCAGAGTAGGCCTGTCATTCTTGCAGTTATGTTCAGCTCGAGACCACTCTACTTGTTGCTATAGTCGCGTCATGGAGTGATCTCCGTCGGATATGGCGATCTTTTACACTATATTGGATAACCGTAGCAATACGGAGTGCCTTTCATATCACCTACACAGTGAAATGACTTTCCCTTTCATTTGAGGAGTGTCTCTTACTGGATAGCTTTGTCCTGATGTCAATGTTTACTAAATGAATTCCTTACACTTTTGTTGGCCAATTTTAGAAATTGGTCATTCAGCCATTGTTCAATCAATTCTTTAATGTTGTCTTTTCTTTTCACATTATCAGGATTGCAGTCTTTGAGCTCCTTTGACAATTTTGACAAATTCATAGCATTTCCATGTTTATTATGTTCATCAAGCACGTTATTAGCTTTGATAAGTGACTGTTCAGCCAAGGTCTTAAGCTTTACTCTCTTGACCTTTTGAGAAAGAGCATATTCTTTGACAACAACTGCAAAGGTGGCATCAAACCATTGCAGGATTGACACAACTCCATGGTAGTGTTACTGTAAAGTTCCACTTTGCTTGATAAGTGATGTGGGACTCATAGCTCTTGGACATCTTTTTTGTACTGAAACATAGCAAGAAAGAGTAACCTACAATGATATATTCTGTAGTATGAATTGAGCACAAAAATCTCCAATTATATTCAGCTTAAAACCTTTCATTGGCTTCTGGTAATTGTTAGTATTGAGTGTCCTCAAAATATCACAATTACAGTAAAATATTCTGTGCTGCAGATCAGAAGTTGCACCATTTGAACATTTTACCCTTGAACTTCCTCAAAGTGTGAGGAGCGTAGCATGAAGAATTTTTCTATGCCCATTGTTAAAGCCAGATGGCCCATTCAAATGATTTATTCTAGATCATCCACTGAAAAATGCACAAATTAACTAGCATACAGTCACATGAAATTAGGAATGACTAGCGTAAAATGGAATAAATATCATGAGATCATGTCATGAAATATCAAAGAATATAACGTGACCAGTATTGTGAGCTGGAGTTGTCTGGTTTTGTATTGCTTTTATGTCAGAGAAGTCACTTTCCTTATTCTCAATCACACACCCAGTCAAGTGTTACAATCAACAAAATTTTCCCTTTTGTAGATCATTTGGTTTTTTGTAGTGCTTATGAAGCACAGCGCTGTGTTTTATGAAGCCAAAAACTTACTTGACCAGAAATAAGGTCAAGGCTCTCCCAACCTCATATCTGACAAAGAAATGATATAATCCTACTTGAAGATTAGAAGAATATCAGTGGAAATTAGGGAAAGATTGACAGTATTAAGGCATTCTTGAGTTGGGGTCCCAACGCTATCTTTTTCACCACATCAACATGCTATTGACACCAATTTTCATGATATCACAATTTTTATGAGAGTTATTGCATGTACTGGTAAAAAGACCAGAAGTGAGTACCCCAGTCTAAAAGTATCTCTTAAAGGCTAACGCTATTAGTATAGTGCTATTAGCAATCATCCATAAAGGATGTGTGGACAGGTTTACCAGTCTTTAACCCCCTCCCTCCCCCTGTCCGTGCCTGTTCGTGTTTTGCTTAGCAACACCACTCCCCTGGCCAGTGTGGACACTGAGTTGGAAGACAAATAAAGAGCTTAAAAAACGATGGAAAAATAAAAGTCCTTGACACAGACATGCATATTGTATTTAATTCTTGTGTGCCGCATTTTTTTTCAATCTATAACAAAGGAACCTTATGATAAAAAGACCTTTAAATGCTATCTTTTCTCGTACAGAGACATCACTGAAACTAATGACCACTTACAGCTAAGGCCCCTCCCTCCCCCTGTCCATGTTTGTCCACCCTGCCACTAACCCCTCCCTTCCCCAAAGTACGGATATACTTTA
>OLMO02000262.1:916274-946981 GCA_900291935.2 Cassiopea xamachana | reverse complement strand
TTATGACATTATTTTTAATATCAAAGCCTATGATAGTTGCTTTTATGTTGAAGTTGAATTTGATTCGCTGCTGTGATGTAATACACTTATCTTTACCAATGTGTTTATGTAATGCAATGGCCATGTTGTATTATGGAATTATGCTTTGCATGTTCTGAAGTCATTCATATCCTGTGACTATATCCTGTACAAATTAATACTATACGTCACTGATGATTATGTCATTATTAGTATCAAATTTATCTATACAAATTTTCCATATCTGGTTCATTAACACTGTATTTGTTTCTAGCTGTAGCCAACAGTATGGATGAAGCTCACAAGGAGAGAGAATTATGTGTGTTTTTTATAATTGTTTTATTAAGAGTCTATCATTGTTTAATTTGTCTTATTATTAACCTCACTAGTTATTGTGAAATACTACATTTTTGCATATCTGCTTCATTACAATTTTATTTTTTTCTAGCATCAGAAAGCACTATGGATGAAGGTCACAAGGAGAGAGAATTAGGTATGTTTTTTATAATTGTTGTATTAAAGCCTATCGTGCTTTAATGGGTCTTATTATTAACCTCACTAGTTATTTTTTGACTGAGTTCTCCATAGTCCTCCTTTGAAGTCACAGATTTTCTTAGTCAGTTTTCATTCTTAACGCAAATTCTTCGGGATCAACAACCATACCAGTTGGGTTCTCAGTTGACATCATGTGCATACAATGCTACTTGATTTGGCAAAACAACATTGCTACAACCTACTACAGAGCAACAATCAGAATGGACTTTTCGAGAACTTAGAAGAAAACAAATAGGAATTCTTAGTTACGAAAATGGTGTTCAGTGTGACATATGACCTGAGAACAATGTACATACTACTTCACAACGTACTTTCTCTGAGAAGTAATATTGGTTGTTTTTGGAAAGTGATAGCTTTGAGAGTTTATACTAAGCTTAAAACTGGAAATTCGAAGAAAACTCCACAGCCATTCATATCTAACCACTATCAATTAACATGAAAAGTACGAAAAAATTGTTTTTGGGTTGACGACCCCTTTAATTACCAAGGATTAGCGCTACCTTAATTTCCATATATGTCACGTGATTAATGTCATTTTCATCTGCTAAGTTATTGTTGTGAATATTATAGTATTGCACCATGCGAAACGGAAATTCAATGATTTTTTTTAAGTCACAATTGAGGACACTGCAGGAAATACAACGCAAAGGAGCGTGGTTGTAGCTGGAAGCCCAGCANAGCTGTTTCTTGTATTCAATTTCGTAAGTCAAAATTTATGTACATTTGTGCATATATGAATGTGTTTGAAGCTTGGGACATGATAATTTGTATGAAATTAATATAACATCAACCACTACTTTGGCCTAGATAGGACAGTGCATACAAAACGTGAAATCTTTGCAAACAATAATACATCACTACAAACAAGAGTCTGAAAGGCTGCGTAGGCATGTCAGCGGTATCTTATCGCAGGCTTATATATATAGCTTACTCTTGATGGTATTGTTGATATAGGGGAAGGACTAGTCCAACAAAAATATTGTCATTTATGATTTTATGCACCAAGACGCATGCTCGTTTTATATTTGCTCTTTCAGATTATACAACATTACATTCCTTGAAATTTCTTCCAATTACACGCAATGCTCGCACATGGGGAGCAGTTAACTTTTCTGACTGACTTGAAATTCCTCAATTTGTAACAACAGTTACATTTATAGAGCGATAAATCTTACAAGCCGTCTGACTGTCCAAGAAACATCTTATCAGCAGTCCAAGAAAAACCTTACCAATAATGAAGCACTGCAAACAAGAATCTAAAAGGCTGCGTACGCATGTCAACGGTATCTTATCGCAGGCTTATATATATAGCTTACTCTTTATGGTATTGTTGATATGGGGAAGGGCTAGTCCAATTAGGCTTAGCCCAGTTAACTTTCCTGACTAGAACTTACCATTCTTCGTCTTAGATATTACGTCAATGTTCAAGCAAACGCGGTAGCCATATTGCCCCGGCCTACCTTAGTCGCTTAATCTCACATGTTGCAACACGTATCAATAGACGAAGAGGAGCGAGCTTGCCTCATTATAATTCCATGTTAAAGAAGGTGGTTTATTACTAGGAATATCTGTAACCATCGTATGGTATTTTCCAAAAAATCAACGATTTCCTTTAATTGGAATCCTTGTGGAATTATCCTTCTATCAATTCCCTTTCTGAACCGTTTGCTATCATAGACATGTTAACGTAAATTGATGAAAGTACCAAACTAAAAGCATGACATGGAAGAGTAACCTTTATCTGAGCCTGCAATAAGATACCGCTGACATGCGCACACAGCCTTTTAGACCTTCTTAGCATCGCTCTGATTTTTCGTTTGGAGCACGTCCTCTTTTGTTTGCAACGTGCAATTTCTTTTGCTTGCAGCGTGCAATTTCTTTTGTTTACAAATAGTCCAATTTGAGATCATTAGATCGCCGGTGTACATGTTCATTTGCATGAAATAACGGATGAACATGGAATGTTTTGTTTGCAGTGTTTTATTATT
This sequence comes from Cassiopea xamachana, assembly GCA_900291935.2. Lineage (NCBI taxonomy): Eukaryota > Metazoa > Cnidaria > Scyphozoa > Rhizostomeae > Cassiopeidae > Cassiopea > Cassiopea xamachana. Next base: position 944,420 of record OLMO02000262.1, on the reverse strand, counting down.
GTTTACAATTTCTTCACTTTTTGTAAGCAATGTCCCCTATGGGCCACCGCAAACCACTGATGGCTTGTCAAAATAATTAATAGGTGCTGAATTTGCCATGTATTTTAGAAGTATTTGCCGAGCTCTCATTTTGTTGTAAGAACAGTTTTTAAGAATATTCAGTGTCAGGCAAAAAAATGGCTTCCTTTTAAAAAGATTGTGTATTCGGTCTTTGGCTAACAGACTTTACAGAGATTTCTCCAACGTGATAGCACCTAAGGGGCACTTTGTCTCCCTTATCCCCATCTTTTCGAATTACTATCAGTGACATCAGCTATCTCTTTACAGTTAAAGTCATGATATGTTTTGATTGTAGCCCAAGGTGAGACTCCTACAATCAACATAACTTCCGGGGGTACTGCCTTCATTGGAGATATAGCAGCAGTAAATTATTGTTCGCCTGGTAGGTCAATGCAATTCTTGTTATGTTCCTTTCATTTTGATGTGATTTTAACCATCTAGAGTAAAAGCAAACCATTCAGACACATAAAGGAAAGCATAAGGAGTTAAGTATTGTACTAGGGGAGAATGATGCGCATTAAGACGCCCAAGTCATGTTTGGTAAAGAATCTCTAATGATCATGTTCAGTCATTCATTCATTCAGTCATTCACTCAATCAGTCATTCGTTATTTCATTCATTCATTCATTCAATCATTCATTCGTTCATTCATTCATACATTCATTCATTGAATCATTAAGTCAAGTTACTCATTTATGATATTTGTGAAGGGTTGCTTTTCAGTTCTACCCCTTTATCAAGAGGCAATCTGTTATAAAGAACTTACAATTTAAGTTATTAAGAATTGTACAAAACTCAAAATATAAAATAGTATTTAATAAAGTAAATAGTTTAATCTAAATTTCTTAAATAGGAATACAAAATGAATGGTCTAAGAGATCCCAGCGATCTGGAAACTAATGCTATCAATTTCCTTGAGCTGAAAAAGAGCTGACCTTCATAAGATCGGTAGAAGTCAAGGATATATTAACATGGGGCAGCTAAAGTCCGATCATTAGGAGGTTTTCCAGACCAGTTCATTACATATTGACATTAATAGATAAAGTTAATCATTGACCCAGATTTGGATTCTAACGATTGCGTCATTGGTTGTACAAATTTTTGACGTCAATATTTCTAAAGAAATGTATCTAGAACAATGATGGTCTTTTCAAGACCTGCCATGGTGTTCTTCCCTTGATGTAAGAATGATTTCCCCCCTGAGTTCTTGTGGTTGAGAAATAATTGCTATTCAAACAGCTATGATAGGCAGAGAATTTCCCCTAACAATCTAAGGATCTGGGTAACGTAAAGATTTAATGGCTAAAGTGAAGATTAGAGGTAGGGGATCAGAATTAGGAATTGGGCTACTTCTGTAAATAGACAGTATCACGTGACAATGATGTAAGGAAAAACACGTTAGACCATGGTAGGGAAAAATTTAATCTCTTCAAATTTCCTTTGCGAATACATTTTGGGTTGCCCGTTAACAGTTGTATTGTACAGCAAGGATGAAGCTATAGGAAATTGTTGGTGGGGTGTCCAACCCCAATTTGCCGCTGACAAAGAGGACTTTCCTCGAGTTTTATCACCCGTATGTTGACGAACGCTATTGATTTTCGACAAATGTGGTATCAACAAGCAAAATGTTGGGGGTGCAGCACCCCTTGTACCCCATGTGGCTACACTCCTGTTGTACAACAATAAACACAATTGAAAAGATAGTTTGTAGTACATTTTGTGCCAGATGTATATTCAATTGAAGTTCCACGGGTTCTCCTTTGATAAGCATGACAATGCTTGGTGAATTTACTGACTGATAATTGCAGCTAGATGCCCTTGAGGTCACTTACAAGTTATAAAGAAAGTTAAATTGATGTTGAAATATGGCTAGATATATAATGAAGTATAGCTATAGAATTTGTATTACAGCTGTCCTTCCATCTCCTGTTTAAATGGTGTGACAAATAATTCTATTCCCTTGTCTATCTGTTATCTGCTGCCATGTCCCTCCTTTATCTTTTGCAGCTGGAATACACTATTCAATTCCAGGGTCAAACGAGATGTCTTTATTTGTACATTACATTCTTGCCTGACTTAGCACCCTTTCTCTTCTTGAGTACTCCTTCCCAATTCTTCATTGGGTGGCCAAGGCCCCCAACCCCCAACCGGGCCGCTGCTGTGCGTTAAGCCCAATAAGAAGAGTTTTAATGTTAGATGGTATCAGTGCTGTGTTATGATTATTTTGATGATATTTTTACTGCACTTTGCAAGCATCATTGATTTATAAATTGTTTCTGCCATCATTGTAGCTTATTAACTTAGCATGAGTATTTGAATTGGAATTGAAAAAGCAAGCTAAGTTTAGTATCTAATATAGTATCACTTGAAATTTTGCCTTCAGAAGTGAAAGAAGACATTGAAAAAGTAAATGAAAAAGTCGAAAGCGTACGAGATGATGTTGGACAAGTGCGAGATGATGTTGGAAAAGTACGAGATGATGTTGGAAAAATGCAAGTTGATATGGAGAAATTGAAGATTACAGGGTTTGTAGGGACAATGCAAACACAAGGACGTAAGTAGATTCTTCTAAGATTTTATTTGGTGTTCTATTCCTGGAAGTTTTTCAAATTTCTTAAGCTGGTACTAAACCTGAACAATATGAAGCAGAATCAGAATGTAATGTAAGAAAAGAGAAGCAGAGAGAAAAAGAAAGGCAATATAGTACCACTGATAATAATTAGTAATGATTTCATTCCATTTTTTGAAATGCTTTCATGATAATATAGAAGGCACTAAGGTAAAGCACTTTGAATCTCATGTTCAACAGCGTGAATGATGCCATTCAAAGAGTTTTGTGACGTAGAATAGATCGGTAAGCAGTCATGGAGAAGATTTCTTATGAAATCTATTTGAAAGCAGTAGAGGGGTCATTTTGGGAGAACATAATTTGAGAGATCATTCTAGGAGTAAGGCTTCAAATATGTTGAATAGCCAGTGCGTAGGTAATTGAGCAAGGGAAGCAATACGAGTAGAGTAATGTCTTGTGTTCATAATTGGCAACTCATGATTCAAGCAGACATGCAACTTTTGTGAACCTGAATTGCATAGGCCCATGCCGTCGGGTGTTGTGGAGTGTCACAAACCCAGCCAAAAATTCTTTCTGGAAATCGATCAAATGTTCAATCTCTGTCAGCAAATTTGCACGATGTTGTGTTGCTAAGTAGAGCAACAAATTCATTAATTCTTTGTCTCTTTTCTAGTACCATTGGCATTGGTCGCATTTATAGCTAAAGTGATTATTTTTCTACCGTATAGAGGCTGAGGGAAGGAGCATTACCCCCAAATAATTTGCCGAGGTTGTATATAGAAACGCTGTCCACTGTAGTTTTTATTGATTTTGCAATTGTCGTCTACCCTGCTCTAGAATCTAGAATGAAAAATTAAGAAGCTTTTGCTACTAGGCTTGAATCCAGGTTTCTTATAAACAACGTGTATTACGGATTTTACGATTATTCCCTTCTTTTGTTGTGCACGATCTATCCCCTTTTTGCCAACCCATTATATAATGTTATTTGTATCACTCAGCCGTGAGAAAGCGGGTACATAACCTAGGAAAAAGCTTCACATCTAGTACTTCGTAAAAATGACGATGTTTTTCATTTATAAGTCTTACACATTAATTCCGAAAAATTTCAACCAGTAAACTTTTTGGACAAATAAAGTCTCCGAAAGTTTATACCATCCAAAATCTTATCCGTTATCATGTCATAGAAATCTTGCGAGGCATTTCTCTGGATGCTATTTTTTATTGGTGAACCATCTTTCAACGTTTTGGAAGAGAATGGAAGACTTTTCAATAGCAATATACATAGTTAGGAATCAAAACGAGGCAAGAAATTTGGAAAATAGTTAGCTTCATTAAGCATCAGTTGTCGTTAGAAGTCCAAATCGACCAGAAGTGGCTGGAAATTTTCCAATGAAGCTGAATGTTTTGATAGAAAGAAATAGATTGGGCATTGCAGGACCTTAAGACTACATGCTCCAAAGAGAGGTAGCATACTCTGTAGAGAAGATTATAGCTTCCTACTGCTCCCTTGGTCTTGCTTTATTGAAGATAAAAAAATATGGGTATAGCAATGAGAACTTCTTCATATTTGAAAATACTTATTAAGCCCCGTCTCATCCAACTCCCCCTTTAAACTGCTTGAATGAATAAGTCCACAGGGAGCTAGAAGGAAAATTGCAGTGAAAAGAGCAGGTAGATTTCGAAAATTATAACACACTTCTGTATTGGCAGAAATAGGCAGACGGACAAACAAATGTATTTCATTATTCAGTACTGGGGATTATGCAAGTTAGATTCAAGATACCTTGATAGGCTTCCAGTTGAGACAACTTCTGTAATAGAGTTATCTGTTCAAGGTTCATGTTTTTCTTTAATGAAGCATATTATTTGGTACTCTTAATGACGTACGTAGTGAAAGAAAAGGCCTATGTATAAGCATGGTGCTACTAGATAGAAAATGGGTGGTTGGCTGGATTATAAGTGGGGGCTGGAAAGCAAATAAAAGTGTTATCTTTAGAGAATTTGTCTGTCTGATATCATTTGGAAGCAAAAAGTGGGGAGGGGGATAAAACCACCCCAGTAGCGACATGTTTGAAGTACTGGACACTAGGGGTGAGAATAATAGGATGGTTTAGAGAAATTCTTCACAATCAATAATTATGGTTATTGCAATAAATGGCTGAATTGGAAAAATAGATATCAATACTATTTCGTTGAGCTTCTTCGCAATGTTCAGCTTGAAATCTTCAATAGTGATAATTAGGGGGGCTGGAATAAAATTCGGGGTTAGAATAATATTGGGGGTTGCAAAACAAATTTTATAGAACTAATTTTGAGGGGAGGCGATTGTTCTGAACTGAAGATTAGAAGCAGGGATGTAACTTATAAATCTTTAGTGGGTGTCAGAAGTTACCCTTGAAAAAGAGGTTGCCCTGCGAGCCGTTTTTGTCTGTGATCTTATTTTTAGTAACAGTAGATCAATGGTCCTTTCTCCAGTATATTGCCCTGCAGAAGTACATTTTACTACCATTGTTGTCCAGCGTTTTCGAGGTTAGAGGTGGCTCAGCCCCCCCCCTCATTCACCCATTGCATGTCCTCCCTGAGTAGAGGCACAATGACAAGCTGGTGAAGAGAAGACTGACATTGGAGATTTTGTAACTGTTGTGTTGAGTTTAGAATAATGGCCAAAGTTTCAAGTTGCAATTGTCCGAAATAGTCCAAAATCTCTAAAATTTAGCTTGAAAGTTCTGTCCGAAAATAAAACGTCCGAAATTTCCCTTCCGAAATGGTTCAGGATTGATATATAAAGTTTGACGTTAATGACAGATTTTTTTACTTAAACCTCGCCCATGCTCACCTGTAGTGCACATGTGCAGCTGGTCACGATAATTAATGAGTATTAATATTAAAAAATTAGGTAATAAGAATTTTCATCACATCGTAGGTGTAAAAGATTTTGGTCGGAAACTGATATCAAGTAATGATTATGATTAGTTATGATTTGTCTGCTTGTGTAGCCGATTATCTAGGTGTGTTGGGTAGTAGTGTTACAAATCTGTGATGATGCTACGAGTTGACATTGAGTTTCTTCGTTTTTAGAACCATACACAGAAAAAGATATTGGTGAGTTTCATTCTTATTTCTTTCAGTTACAACTATGAGCCATTACATCATCATTAATTGTTCCACTTTTATTTGGTTGCAGTATTGACATAATCATGTCAGCAAAGATTTTTCTATTCTATAATTGTAGAAGGAGCAGCTCTTCGTCACTTAATAAATGTCAAAGTCACGCCCATTGCACGCGTAATCCACGCAGTTAATTTGAGGCTAGCGATCGAAGTGCCAGGAACAATAGGCCGATTTCACAATGATGTCAGGTAGCTCATAAAAATGAGATGGGATATCGAAAACGAGAATACCAATGTTCTAAAATCATTTTGCTAGAAGTTACCCCTGAGACAGGAAGGCAGTGATGAAAATACAATCGTTGTAGGAGATAGAATCTCATTGAAATGAGCAGAAAACAAAGATTAGAGTAACGGAAAGTGTTTCGAAGGAAATACGGAATAACTATAAGTTGATAGAAGCTCCTACTACATCATATGAACGAAGAAAGTTGCAAAATTATGAAATCTTTCATGTTTTGCATTTAAATCTGGTAAAAATGTAGTTGGTATGTACCTTATAAATGGGAGGAAATTGATACCTGAGGTATTGGCAGGTGTAGAACAATATTTTCCGAATTTTTGGTGTTTTCCTCAAGATTCACAAAAAAATCAACAACAATTCCAATGAAAAGCGAAAAATGTAATTAAATTCCTTTTTTCTAAAGAGTTAAACAACACTTAAAAGTATTTCTGTGCAACTTTGCATTGGCCCAAAGATTAGCAAGTTGTGATATATCTAATTTATCAGTGATGTCATTTTCACAATATATTATCATGAGGTCATTTAGCCTTCAATCAACGGAATGACCTTTTACTTTTAAAAACACTTGCAGGTGCTGAAAATAATATCTTGTATGCTTTTGCTGTCGGTAGAAATAGATTTTAGTTGTTAGAAGAACTTGCATCGGTCATGTAACAAAACCGCTTTAATCATAAGAGGAGGAGATTTATTATCTAAAAATATATTCTTATTGTTCAATAAATTGATTTTTTATGTCATAAGCTTTCAGTTTCTCGCTCCTAGAAATCTAGCGGATGCTGATGTAGTTGTTTTTTCTCGATTTGAAAACCAAGGATGAAATTTTCCATATAAAATACTATTTATTTAAACTTCTAGACCGAATTTTATGAAATGTAACTCTTATAATACCACAATTAAAGCAGTTATTGAGCCTAGGCTCATTGGAAGACGTGGAAATTTTCTTTGAAGTTGTCTAGTAGGCCGAAAAATTGTTTTTGACAGTGACGTAAATGAAGTGAACATTGAAACCAGGATGGCAATCACTTCTCAGTCCGTCTTCAGAAAAAGCAAAACCTCCACAAAGAGCGGTTAAGTATCAAAGGCTAAATAATTTGCTACATTTAAGCAATCTAAAGGGCAGAATACCGAGTTTCACGTAAACAAATCAGTTTAGCCAAAGTCAAATAAAAAAGCATCAAAATTTGATCAAAAATGATTCTTTTGTTGCTCAAAGACCATGGGATATATACCTTACCGAGGTGTCCATCGAATATTGATCCAAAAAGATTCTGTTGTTGCCATAAGCAGCATCCCTTACCAAAGTGGCTAATACTCTTTCCACAGGGAGCCCAAACTTTCATAATAAGCATCCCATCCGCCTATTCTTTTCGAAACATTTTCCAAACCTACCACTCTTAATTGGGTCCCCGCTTATTAAATTTTCAAATTTTCTAATATAAACCTGCAAAAAGTTGGTACTTGTTTTGAGTTACCGAAATAATGAATGAGATACTGAACTGTACATGAGTCAAGATTCCGAAACGTATTTGCTTCCAGCGATGCTAATTGGAGCTTTTTGTATTCATGCTGGTTGTTGCACAGGTAGCCCAAACGTCCAACCCATCGCTTAGTTAATCTTAAAAAATTTTCCAGCCCCCCGGCTTATTATCACCCCCACTTATTCGGGCCTAAGAGTACGCAGTAAATCTCGAATTTTACACGAAGAAGCAAAACAAGCAAGCAACTTTCTTTCCAAATTTTAGAGGTTACCTATTAACTAGATGATGTAATTATAATGTTCTAGCTAAATTGGAAAGCACAAAGCTGATACAAAGAAAATTTCCTCAAATTTTCAAAAGTGCAACTAAGATTCCTGTTCAATAAGAGTGTTTTACTACATCATCTAATAAATAGCTACGCCAAACATTTGGAAAGAATGTTGCATATTTTTTGTATTTTTGTGTAAAATTCTTTAGGCTTCCCTGTGGTCTGGGGCTAGAATAGGACCACTGTATCCCCTGCATGTCGTAAAAGGCGACTAAAAGGGGTTGGCGGCAGGAAGGGCATCCGGCCGTAAAACTCTGCCAATCTGTTCATGATGCGGACAAGAAGGATGGCTACAGATCAGGCTAGGGCGTACCCCGCAAGCGACGCGCAGACAGACCGCCGTACAACTGCGACAAATCCACAACGGCTACCGTACCAAGAGCGGGTGCGGCTAAAGAAGATAGCTCAGAGAAGGGACAGGAGGAAGAATGAGGAGAAGAGCAAGAAGGTAGTAATTGGAACGTTGAACGTAGGGACTATGACCGGCAGAGGATGAGAAGTGGTGGATCTGATGGAGAGGAAGGAGGTTAATGTGCTCTGCGTACAGGAAACGAGATGGAAAGGACAAAAGGCGAGAGAAATGGGCAGTGGCTACAAACTATACTACACGGGCGAGGACAACAAGAAAAATGGGGTGGGAATTATCCTGAGCCCAGACTTGAAAAGTGGAGTGCTGAGTGTAAAAAGGGAAACGGATTGTCTGATCTGGATGAAGCTGGAAGTGCAGAAAGTGCTAGTGAACATCATATCGGCATATGCACCACAAGTTGGTAGCAATAACGATGCGAAGGACGCATTTTGGGAGAAACTGGATGACGTGGTGAGAGAGATACCGGAAGAAGAAGGGGTGTGGCTTGGCGCGGACCTGAATGGGCACGTGGGAGAAGGCAACAATGGAGCAACAGAAATCATGGGGAGGCATGGGGTTGGTACACGGAATGGAGAGGGAGAGAGAATCGTGGATTTTGCATTGGCGAACGGACTGGCAGTCCTCAACACGTTCTTCGTGAAAGGACTCTCCAGGAGGATAACATACTCAAGCGGGGGGACCAACAGCCAAGTGGACTACATTCTGTGCAGAAGAAGGGAGCTGAAAAGGGTAAGAGACTGTAAAGTCTTGCCAGGAGAAGCAGTTGCAAAGCAGCACAAGGTAGTCTTGGCTGAGACCAGGTTGGTGACAAAAGGGGTAACACGAATGAGAGGAAGCAAGAAGACTCGCTGGTGGAAGTTGAATGACAAAGATGTCAGAGAGGAGTTTGTCCAGAAAGTAAGGAAGGAGCTACAGGGACAGCAGGGACTATGGGAGGAAGCCAGTAGAACTTTGATAGACACAGCAAAAGAAGTGCTTGGGCAGACATCGGGAAAGCCCGGAAAGAAGGAAGAAACATGGTGGTGGGGTGCCAAAGTACAGGAAGCAATAACATACAAGAAGCTGATGAAGAAGGAAAGAGACATGAATAGGTGCGATGAAACTATAGCGAACTACAAAAAGGCTAACAAATCGGCGAAGAGGGCAGTAGCCAAGGCCAAGGAAAGCGCATTCAAGGATCTGTATGACAGCTTAGAAGAAGGGCAAGAAGGACAGCAGAGAGCAATACGGATCGCAAAACAGAAGAACAGGGAATCTCAAGATGTATACCAAGTACGGTTGTTGAAAGGTAGTGATGGGGAATTACTGACAGATGATGAAGCAGTACGAGAGAGATGGAGATCGTATTTTGAGCAACTCATTGGCGTGGAAAATCCCAGGGTGGAGAGAAAAGTAGAAGCAGGACCAGAAACACAAGTTGATGGGATAACAAGAGGTGAGGTCGAAGCAGCGCTGAAGAAGATGAAGAGAGGGAAGGCAACGGGGCCAGATGACATTCCGGTGGAGGCATGGAGAGTGTTGGGATATACTGGAGTAGATGTGCTCCTAAAAGTACTGACACGCATCTTCGAGCAAGAGAAAATGCCGGATGAATGGAGGGATAGCATCCTCATCCCGATTTTCAAGAACAAGGGTGACATCCAGGAGTGCTCGAACTACCGCGGCATCAAACTTATGTCGCACACGCTGAAACTGTGGGAGCGAGTGATCGAGAAGAGACTCAGAGCACAGGTAGAAATATCAGAGCAGCAGTTTGGATTTATGCCGGGCCGAAGTACCACCGACGCAATCTTCGCACTGCGGCAACTGATGGAGAAGCACAGAGAAGGCCAACGGGACCTGCACTGCATCTTTATTGACCTCGAGAAAGCATACGACCGGGTCCCTAGGTCAGAAGTTTGGAACTGCCTACGGCTGAAAGGGGTCAAAGAGAAGTACATCAGGTTGATCCAGGACATGTACGCAGGCAGCAAGACAAGAATCAGATGTGCGGCCGGAACAACGGATGACTTCGAAGTCAGTGTGGGACTACACCAGGGGTCGGCACTAAGCCCATTTATATTCGACATCGTGATGGACTGTTTGACGGGGCAGGTGCAGAGGAGGGCGCCGTGGGACATGATGTTTGCCGATGATGTGGTTCTATGCGCTGAGACCAGGGCTGAGGTGGAGGTGAGACTAGAGGAGTGGCGCAAGGTGATGGAGGACAGAGGTTTGAAGGTCAGCAGAGGGAAAACCGAGTATCTTTGCATGAGCGAGAGGGCAACAGCTGAAGTGGTGGAGATGCAGGGAGCAAGTCTCAACAGAGTAGAAGAATTCAAGTATCTGGGCTCAACTGTGCAAGCAAACGGAGGTTTGGAGAAAGAGGTATCAAGAAGGATACAAGCTGGATGGGCGGCCTGGAGAAAGACCACTGGCATCATGTGCGACAGACGAGTGCCAGCAAGGGTGAAAGGGAAGTTATACAAGACGTGTGTCAGGCCGGCAATGGTGTATGGCATGGAAACAGTGGCGGTAACCAAGAAACAGGAAAAAAGAATGGAAGTGGCAGAAATGAAGATGCTGCGGTTCTCAATCGGAAAGACTAGACTGGACAAAATCAGAAACGAGAAAGTGCGCAAGGAGCTAGGGGTGGCAGAAATGAGAAGGATACTGAGGGAAGCGAGACTGCGATGGTTTGGGCATGTGTCGAGAAGAGATGAGGAGTACGTCGGGCAGAGAGTGAGAAGAATGGAAGTTGGAATGAGAGGAAGAGGGCGACCGAAGAGAAGATGGCTGGATTGTATCAAGGAGGACCTGTTGGCAGTGGGTGCAGTGGAAGAGGATGCGCAGGACAGGGGAAAGTGGAAGAGACTGATCCGCACCGGCGACCCCAGCAATGGGAATAAAGCCTGAAGAAGAAGAAGTGTAAAATTCTTTAGGCTGCGTTCAGGGTGACGAAAGCTGAACAGCGCTGTCATGCTATTCGCTAGTGATTTAGATTTCCTGTTCATGGCGAACGCTAGTAAAAAGTTTGCTTAAATGTGACGAAGCCAATTCACTGAATGTCAGTACTCACAGGTACTAACTAAAGGTCCCCTCACCCGCTTATTAATTTTTCAATTTTTTTCCAACCCGCCAGGACTTATTAGGACCCCCCGTTTATTAATTTTAGGGAAATTAACATTGTTTACACGCCCGTCATTTCGATGCCTTTCTTTGTTGCTAATATATAAGATCAATTTCCAACGAAAAATATCGTATTGCTATATATATATATATATATATATATCTTAGCTTTCTGCTTTATGATAACTTGCTTTTGTTCTTCCTGTCCTTGCATAATGAATTAAAGCCGTCACTCAAATTCGAAACCACCCGTTTATTTTGACTCCCCCCGGTTATTAAATTTCGGAATTTTTTCAAACCCCTCTGTTTATCAGGACCCCCCGTTTATTTGGTACTTGACAGCATAAGAATATTTTGGAGATTCCTTGCAACTGAATTAGAAATTAATGTTCAGAATTTTGAAAACATTGTGAGATGCTCTTGTTCGTTGCACAACATAATTATTAAGGAAGAAGGCCTTCAAATTAAAGATTATAACGAAAACATGAGACCTAACGATTTCCTTGGCCAGCAATGAGTTCATAGAGGAACAATATATGAATAAGTATTGGAAACGCTTTCTTGACTTTTTTATGAGCCAGATGTTATTTGAGAGTTTCACTAGATGAATTTTGTTTTCCTTGTACAAACTTTCTACATTCAATTGGTTGGCAATTGTCCACTAATAGTTAATGCCTCTATTGCACTGTAGGACATCTTTTGGGTCCCAAACAGCTGGTTTCTTTTGCATTTCAGCTATCAACCCTTTAGCCCTGTTTCCTTGCCGAACGCTGTCTTTTCATGTAAAAATGCCAAGCCAATGCCAAAGTATTCAGAATAAAGATTTTGCGACAAAACCCAACACCCAAAACTTGATCCCCAATGTCAATGTCCGCCATTGTCCCTAAATTTAAATTTGCATTGGCGTTTGTTCTGCAACCAACCCGGGTCAAAACTGAATTCCTGTTCACACAGCATTACTAACCTAGGGTGAACCTGGGTTAGTTTAACCCAGTTCGAACCCGGGTTAGTTTGTGTAGTGTGAATGGGACATTTGTTATCCATGTTTTTGCTTATGCTTTCCTCGTGAGAGTGGGTTTTAAACTAATCTGTCAGTAAAACTGATAGCAAGCAATTCGGATTTCGTTTGTTTACTTTTATTCACTATGAACATGACAAGGGTTTACTCCTGCGCATTCGATAAATAGCGTATTAGGCGGTATTCAACTTTGGTCGCCCTGAACCCAGCCATATGGCAACAACAGAATCGCTTATGTCATAAATTGTTTGCCATGCACAACATTTTATCAGGCATATTTATCCACTTAACCAGGGATGCACCGATAGGGGCATAGGGGGCATCGCATCCCCCCAGTGCTTTTAAAGTTGGAGAAAAGTTGGTCAGAAGATAGGCATGCTGTAAATAATAAGTTTCTTTTGCAAGACAAAAGGGTACAATTAAACTATTGGAAAATAACTTCTTAAAATTGATTTTCTAATTTCATCCCGCAACCGTGGCTTTTAATTTACTTTATAAAAGAATAAGCAATCCGGGAAGGTTTTATTTTACTAAGCATAAGGTTCCAGACAAATATTGATAAGTACGCACAGCAGTTTTGCCCATGATGTTTTTGTTTTGGAGGCCTAAAGTTCAACGTAAAACTATGAAGAACAAGAGTTCACAAGAAACTGAATGCTGAGGCATCTTTCAATTTTACCAAACAGTTCAAGCTTTAGTTTTGTAAAGATATAAGCGCAGGAAACTACAGAACATTCGCTATAATATTAAGCATCTCCCTATCCATACGTCTATGTGAAAGAATCATTACGTTCTTTGATTCTCATTATTATGTTCTGACTAGTTGAGTAATTAAAGTATCCTGAAAATATTATTTCTGTTCTTGATTTCCCTTCATATTATGGATTCACTGGCAAATATCGTAAAGAAATTTAACAATTATCTCAGTGCGGCTCGTAACAGTGCATTGCAGAAGAATGTGAGAAGAGAGACGACGCATGTGGCAGTACTTGGGTGTCGTATCTTTTGTAATATTTCATTTTTGTCATTTCAATTTCATTCTACCATTGAAGCGAACTATCCAGTGCCCCTAACGTTGCAATACTTCTTGGTCGCAGTGTGAAAGGGGTTGGCATAGCTTGGCTGACTAAGTGCATAACTAACTGGTGGCCCTGACGTTGCAACACTTTCTGGATGCAGTGTGACAGGGGTCTGTTAGCATGCATGACTATTCTTGTCTAAAGTATGCATGACTAGCTGGTGGCCCTGACGTTGCAACACTTCTTGGTTGCAGTGTGAAACGGGTCTGCTAGCATGCCTAACTACCATAATCTGCACTATGCATAACTAGCTGGTGGCCCTGACGTTGCAACAATTCTTGGTTGCAGTGTGAAAGGGGTCTGCTAGCATGCATTACCTATTAACTACATCTAGATAACACACAATTATGTACAATCTAGATGCAAGTGCCACCCTAGGGGTGGCCATGACCGGCATCGTTTCTGTGATAAGTGTCCTTTGTTCATTGCTTCTCATCGTTTGAAAGTCTTCTGTTCTAGTTGTCTGTATTCAGATTGTTCTCTGATCTGCCTTCCTGACCATACCATGATCCAATGTGCTGCTGGATGTGGTACTGGTACGGAAATTATAAAGAGAGGGCAGGGGTAGGCCCCTATCCAAGGGATAGCAAGAAGGCAGGAGTGGAATTGACTAAAAGGAGTTGTGGATACGACCCCGTGAGGGTAGATATAGGGTAGGATGGGAAGGGATATCAAATCAGGTTAAAACTCTCAAAGATTCCCTCATTAACTGTCCTGAGGAACTTTCATACAACGATCAATGCTAACGGAAGTAACACATGGACAATTGGGATTACTCGCCTTTTGCGTTAACCGCAGATACCCGCGTATCTGCCCCATTAACTTTAGATCAAAATTTTCGCTAGAAATTTTGAATTGAACAAATGGTGATTTCAACAAGATCAAAAAGTTGCTTATATTAACCATAAAAACACAGTGTTTAGGAGACGAATATTTTTATGTGTATTAAATTAGTAAATCAACAGCAGCCAGTGGTAACTTATCTGTGAAACAATAGTATAGCAGAGACACTCAGGTCCTTTGGGGATTCAGTAAAATTAGTGCACCATATAAGAAGACATTGCTAATGGGAATATGACATTTTTATTATGCGATCTTTCTTTAGGGCAGTTGCTTACGCCATTGTGAAAAATCATTTTTACGCGTAAAGGTGATTTTTCACAATGGCGTGTGCACAGTTACTGTGATAAAAGCAGCTTATTTCCCTTATTTCATACGAGGAATTCCATGTTACAGTTAAAAGAGCAGCTAAATTAGTTCCGCATTGTTTGAGGGACAGTAGGCAATTATCTCAACATGTCTTCATATGACCCTTACGCCTAACGCACAAAGCAGATTTTTATTTTTGCGACATGCGATTTTTCTCTGTGGTCGAAAAGTCGATATTTATCGTTAGCGACTGTGTTTTGAGATCAAGCATGTTTGATATTTATTTTTGATCGCAAGAGACCAAAGACAACAATCTGCCATGTGCGGTGTTTCTTGACAAAAATAATGGTGCACATGACTTCCTCATCCTATAGAAGAGCAGAGATTTGGCCTGAAATATCACTCCCTCGAAGCGCTAGAAGAATGTTTCACAAAGGAGAGCTTCAGATATTGTTTCTTTCAACAATAAAAATCTGGTGCGTGTGTTAATTGGAGAAACCTACTATCGCATATCGCAATGATAAAAATATGTTGTGTGCGCTAGGCTTTAATTTTCCTTCTTAATGATACAAAACATCTCGTCTAATGAACACCTCCATATGGCCCCTATTGGAACTCGAAAGCGTAAGCCCCGTAGGAGTTGTAAAGGCCGATTTCCATTCAGTGAAAAGTGAGAGGGCAGGCGGAGATTTAGCGATCAGCAGAAGTTATGCGAGCGGGCACTACCATTTCCATTTATTTGCGGGTTAAAGAAAAGCAAAATCTTAAGGAATTTAAGGCACAGACGAAAGCTTGTCAAAAGAAAAGAAACCAAACAAGATTCTTCCTTTGCTGATCTTTGTATAATAGAGACCTAATATCTCATATCGAAGGGTACGCTCGTACCAGCTCAATCAATGACTCTTTGAAGTTGACTTGATTCCAGGAGAGGCAGGGGCGGTTCAAGCCAGAAAAAGTTCAGGGGGTCATGGCCCCTGAGAGTAAGGTAGAAGAAAGGCAGAATAAGTTTTCTGACCACACCCTTTGTACTCTAAGAAGACGCCCTTTAGGAGCACAGAAATTGGTCCTTTATGCACTAATAAGCTATGCAAATGAAAGAGCAAAAATGAAGGAGAGCAGGTAAAATGGCAGAGAAGTAATAGTACAGGAAGATAACATGACGGAAAATATAAGTCCAAGATCTACATTAACATTTAGATATTCACTATATGTTGATGCTTACATTCAATGCCAAATGACAAAGAAAGCTAGAGAGATGTTTTGTATAAGTTAAAGTACAGTAACAGTCTAGAAGCATCATGTTCAATCCTTGTACATCCTCCTAATTTGCAAGTATTTGCAGTAAACAATATATTCAAGATTCAAAATTTTATTCCTTTCTATAAAAATGGGGTGCCAACGAAGAACGAAGATTGGATTGAGCCAAAAGTGAAACATTATTTCTCTCAATTTGGTTTTCCTGTAGTGAATAAAGTTGAGTAGACTTGTTCGCTTTTCAAATCCACAATATCATTGTTGTCTGTCATGATCTCCAGTCACAGTCACTGTATTCTGATTGGCTCACTTACCAAGCGTAAAAAGAGAATTTAGATTGATTTAACTGTCATTAGCGTTGTTTTTCCGCTAGTACCCGCAAACGCTTCGATGCAGAGGAGACTACGCGCATGCTCTATTTCCAACAACGTTCCTTTTGCGACCACCCGCTCACTATTCAATTAATGGAAATAGGCCTTAAGCTACCCAAGCTACGTCACCGCTATGAGATGACATCATGTATGTTATGGGCAACCAAACTTTAATAAGTTCAAAACCTGTTTATCATCTTTGGGTGACCTGAAGCGCCAAAGTCACCGTTATGAGGATTACAAACCCATTTGGAAGAAGTATATAAGTCAAAATAAGTTAAATCAAGTTGTTAGGTCGATAAAGTCAAAATTACAATACAGGTTTAAATACTTTTAAATTTCATCATTTTTAGTTCAATACAGTCAAAATTGTGAATGATCAGTTAAATATCTTCAACTCTCCATTTATTTATGAATTGACCATCAGATTTCAACAGCAAAATGCTGCCATGTGTATTTCCAGTGTTGCTCAATGACATAAACTACTCATTCATTAGTTCTTTGTCAAAGATAGGCCCTTTTTAGCCTAAGAGATAGTCCTTCTCTTACTCCCAATAGTACTCTATTCCTTTAGTTCCATTTTTGTTGCCAATTTCCGTGCTGTAATTTCAATTCCTTTTGTTCTTGGTCAGAACCCTGACCATAGTTGTTTACCGGTTTGGTACCTCTGTCTAGCTTCCTTATATGCAGGGGTGGATCCATAGCTGGACTTTGGGTGGGGCTTAATGGTCATTTTCATGTGAAAAGTTTCTTATTACTATAGTTACTGTAGGAAACATTGCTGCTTGGGGGAGCATTGCCCCCCCGCCCTCTTGATCCGTCCCTGCCTATGTGCCTTGATTTTGCATCGTCACAAAATATGTGAATTATCCGATAATTTTATATTTTTCCGGTATTTAATCTTTTCATTTAGCTGTTTTTCTTTACTGTACTGGCGATGACACTAGTATGGTGTGAAAATGTCTATAAATAAAATAGTATAGAATAATTTATTAATAAAGAGGATTGTACCAGCTAATAACTTAGGCCAATTTGTTACATCAAAATAGGGTCAAATTCACCAAAAAATAAGGTTAAGTTTTCCAATTATATAAGTCAGTTTCTGGTCACCCTAGTTATGATAATTGTACCATCTGGTGCCCATGTTTTCGTAGCATGAATATCTATAAACTTAACAGAAGAAAAGTTCATTACTATAGTCAAAGTTTGGATGAAGTTTGAATAGAGATAGTTAAACTTTAGCTTGCAAATGAATTGATAAACATGGCAGAAAGTTCTTTCAAATACAGTTTGCAAAAATTCATAAATTCGTATACACTTCTCCTAGGGTATCAGAGTTTTTAGTCCTATGTAATGAATTTTGCAACCTCTTTGCTTAGTCATGACTACAGATGAAAGGACAATAGAAGTGCGATTGCTTGTTGGTGATCTTCCAGAACTTTTTTAATAAGAACGAATCTGAAGCGGCAACTAAAGTAAATACACAGATAGGATAAAATTTTGGCAGATGATTTGGAATTTTTTTTCAGAATCAAAGAAAGTATTACAACACTTTCTAAACCAATTAAACAACTACTGCTTTCAAAACGAAATGAAAGTAAATGTTGTTATAGCTAAATGTATGATATTCAATTAAAGTGATAGAATACGAAATACGGAAATATTCTATTATTAGAACAAAGGACCAGAAGTTGCAAAACGCTTTACATAGTTTGGATTTCTATTAATTTCATCCTTTTTCTATAAAATTCTTTTATGTAGACGTGGATTAAAAGCTTACCTTAAATTAAGAAATTGTTTAGGAATTTATTTTAGAGATTATGCAAAACTATCACTCGGTTTATTTGATGCTTTAATAAAGCCTGTATTATTATATGGAATAGGACTATGGAGTTGTTTAAAGCAGGGATTTAGTGATAGGATTCCAATTGAAAAATTGAATATGAATTATGTGAGCATATTTTCGGGGTAACGAAACGAACTTTCGATATCGGATGCCGATGCGATTTAGGACAAATTCAATGCCAATTACCGATAAACAGAAGTACTAAATCCTTATGGATAGTGATGTAGGTTCACAACTAAATATTAATGGTGATGAGCTAGCATTGGTTCAAGACACCAGATACCTAGGAATCTATATTGATAGTTGTTTATATTGGAAGGAGCATATTTCATAAGTTTCTAATAAGATCTCAACAGCTCTTGGTATCTTGTAGTATACCAAATCATTCCTACCATTAGAATATTTGAAAACACTTTACTTGGGCATTTTGAGCCGCATTTTCGATAATGTTGTTCAGTTTTTAGGGTTGCTTTGGTTACACTGGAATTATACTCTTTGCTTTTTATAAGAACCAGTAATATTGAGGTTCAGGCTGGCTGCTCTTAATTTTTCCCAATTTGTGAGGCTGGATTGTTCTTACCTTGTTCTTAAATAAGCACCGTGTAGGCCATTTAGAAATACATAGAAAAATAATGTACAAGACAACATTGGATGTTTTGATTGATTGAAAGTGAAATGTTACGACCAAGATGGTCTCTCTTGAATATAATTGTTGTTTATTGAAAACTTTTACAAACAGTTGTAAATAGACAATATTAGGAGAGACTAATTTGCAGAAATGGAAGACAAAAACTCCCAAGCCTGTCAATTCTGTCTTATTTTGGTTTCTGCAGAAGTTTTACATTTGTGGATCTTTTATTGAAAAGCTGAATTATTGTTTTCCAAATTTCCTTCATATTGCCTTTGAACTTTGAAACTCCAGGTGCATAATACTGCAGCTTTAGTTTTGTGTTAAGGCTATTGACTTTCTTTTTAAATTTCTGTAAGAACTCATTAATAGCGTTGATTTTTTCCTGGGGCACATTGTTGCAATATGATCAATGAGGGACGTATTATAAAGTATCTACTACAAAGGGCAGATGATATAGGCCAGGGCCACCAAACATTTTCACTGCTACTCAATGGGCCACAAAAATGTTTGCAAATTCTCAATGGGCCACAAAAATGTTAGCAAATTCTTAATGGGCCAGAAAAATTTTTGAAGAAATCTAACCAAAAGTTTCAGAAATATATGATGCTTTCATTGACTACTCAATGTTTATGAATAATTTAAGTATCATAAAAGCTTTATTAAGCCATATTTGCATGCAGAAATTCCTAATAAATCCCCTCTCTTTTAAACCCCCATGAAAGTTAATGATTGAATGGGTTCTTCAGGCATGTATAGTATTACCAGATGAAATGAAATGTGCAAAATATTGCCCGTATTAAGAATTGTGCTTCATAGAAACCTAGAGGACACTGATACTTCGAGGCAATCTCAAAGGAAGAAAGTTGTGTGTGAAGATATCTCAGGATATCCACTTACTTGATGATTCAGATGAAGATGAAAGCATTACCCTTTAATATGCTAACAAACTTTCGAAGATGCTAGCATGGATTGTTCAATGGAATAATGCAAAATGACTGTATAAGAACATTTGTAAAAAGCTTTTACCTTGAAATAGTAATTCATGGTAGTTGGGAGGGGGTAACCTTGAAAGTACGTACTTAGACAGGGGGGTCATCTAAAAAGTGTAGGTTTCACTACAAGGAGGAGGAGGGGTGAAAATTTCTAAAGTGTTTGCGTACGTACTATGTAGATGGCCTATTAGCAAAGCAGCATATATTCTCAAATTTGAAAACTCTTACACATTAAGCATGCTTTACCCACGGCCAAGAAAATCGCCCCAATTGGACTTCTCCATACACTCTGCACAGTGTTTTTATATCAGAAGCTACGTTAGAAACAAAGATTACTTACTTGCTATCGAAATAGCAGAGCTAGGGTTAGTCAGGCCAACATTGTTCAGCACTACCAAGCACCTTACTGCAAAGATGTCGTATCCTATGACGAGCACTGGTTTGTGTTTAATACGATAGCATTACTCCGTGAACTTTGAACGCAAGGAAAAAAAACCAGAGATCTTGTCCTTTCCTGCCCAAGATTCAACAATTTAATCTCATTGTTGCTTTGGAAGTGCAATGTGCCTAACGGAAATGGTGAATTCGCTATCTGTAACAAGGGTATTGATATGGAAAATTGTAATTTTCAGTTACTGCCCCTAATTTTTCCAGCGTTGAAGGAATTTCTGATATTGCTGGGAAACACTCCATCCTCTAGCAGGATATTTCGCCCCCGGAATCAGTTGCAAACTTGCAAAATATCGAACTTCGAGATGTTACTGCACTGGTATGGCTAGCAGGAAGCCCAAACTTCAGTATATTTTTTAAAATAATCATAATTCTCAAACATAAGCTCTTTTTCTGCTCTGTTGTATCCCGAACTGTCGTTAAATTGCCTAAGAAGAAAATGAATGCGTGATATTTGTTAAGTTCAAACGGATGCTGAGGATATCATAAAAAAATATATGGCTCCCTTCAACGACTCACTTTGGCTGTAAGATCAGTGCATGGTTATCCGAAAAAAGGTTGAATTTATTTTAAATAAGTAGTAGCTGTAAATATAATTATATGTTATCTTAGTAGCCTAGTGTGTATTGTCAATGACTGTTGTTTTGGTCTTGGTCAAAGCAACCATGCTCAATTTTCATACAACAGATTGCATGTCAGTTTGAAAATCACTAGGAGGTGCAACATTTTTGCTCAACTAGTGTAGGACAACCGGCTATTTCCATAATTGTTTTTTGGTGTTTAATGCAAATGGTTGGTCAAAGAAACCATGCACAATGTTGGAAAAATAGTATCCTTAAAAGTTTTTCTAGGCCTGAAACATGAAATATCATTGGACAAGCGCTATAAGGTTGCTTTTTAAGGAGTTAATGGTACTGGCTATCTAAAAATGGCAATAATTGTTGACTGCTAAAGGGTGCAGCTTTCACTGCGTGCAAACAGTTCTTGAAATCAAGAACTGCAAAAAAATTTGCTAAGGGTTGGTAGACCAGACAAGCTCACAAAAATTTTTAAGGTCATCAGACTTTGCCGGTTTTAGAGCCTCTGATTCGATTCCATAATTATGCTTTTATCTGCAGTTAACTTGCAAAATTTTATATTCCAGAAATCATAAGGTAAAAATTGAAGTGCTTCTTAACCTCCTGAGATATGCGCTAGTTGAGGTCCGTATCCGTATCACAACAGTTCGTTAACACATAAAAATTTAAGTTGAAGTTGATGCCATCGTTTTTATATCGAAGCGTACGAACACTTTTTGAACGGCAGTGTAGAAATATCATCAGACATGAATTTCTGGGTCTTCATCAAAAATAGAAAATGTAACTTTTACTCTTACCTGAAATCCTTTGTGCTAGCTGAAGATGTTTAAGATATAAACAATGTCTTTACAAAACTTCATGTAGAAATTTAGCTGTTTAACTACGAAAGAAAAGATTGCAACCAATTTTATTTCAAAAGTTCCTGAATAAACGGCCTTTGTGAATTGTTTGACGTCAATGGAATAGTGAATGTACGGCATTTAGCCGCTGCCCCTGTGCCCCTGGCCGTATCTGGTGGCTGGATTAAATGCAAAGGGATACCAATGCGATTCTCTCTCCTATGGGGTAAGATGTATAGAAGAATTCAATTTTCCTCTATTTCTCTTAAAGTGGAAACTTACTCCAAATGTCATTCAATTGCAGGCAGCTCTGTAGTAGTCATTCCATCTATTTTCAAAGATATGATTGCAGACTCTGAACTATTAAATAAACAAATGAATACATATATGAATATCAAATTCTTTGCTGAGCCACTATATCTTAAATTTTTCTGATTTTGAGCCTAGGATTATTTTTCAAGAAGCTTCTCTGAAGAAGAATAGGAACGTCAGGCAACTTTTCTGACTGCTCTCCAGATCTCTCTTTTGTCTTCCAGAGAGACAGTTTGTAGCCCTCCCCCCGCATAAATTGAGTTCCTCCCACGACCATGATGAAGTCTAATAATTTTCTCTTTCATTTTAAGATGACATGAAAGCCAAGTACAAGAGTGAACATCAAAAGCATGAAATTCATAAAATTGACTCCAATGGCAGAATTGTTTTGGAAGAAGTGGATGTTGAAGAATTTGCCGTGAAGTTGAGGATGAGTGATCCAATGCCCGCTATGAAAACACTTAGAGGTGAAGCCGATCGATACTTTGAACAACTAGAAGGTAAGAGAGGGTGTTATATTGAAATGGATGAATTAATTGAGAAGAACAAACGAGTAACATTTATCCGTGGAATTGCTGGGTCGGGTAAGAGTGTACTTGTAAAACAAATGACTTACAAATGGGCAAATGGTGAGTTGTTCAACGAATTCAACGTTTGCATCACTTTTGAGTGCAGAGAATTGAATTACTTTGCATTACATAAAGGCAAAAGATTTGAAAAAGATGAAATGATCGTTGAATTTCTCAAACATAAATTTGGCTTCTATTTGAAGGACTCCAAAAATATCTTGTTTATACTAGATGGATTTGATGAGTTGTTTGACAGCAATAAAAAAGATTCCATTATTTCTAAACTGCTTGATCTCAAAAAGTCAAAATATCAAGAGTCAAAGATTATAATCACTGGAAGGCCCCATATAGAAAATATGTTAAAATATCATGGTGGTGGAAATATGGGGGGTTTACGAAAAGTTGAAATACTTGGACTGACCAAGGAGCAAATTGATGAATATATCCACAAATTTGCATCTTCTGATGAGGAAGTTGCAAAAATAACGAAGGTAAAAAATTCTTCAAAAAGCAATGTGAAGTTACATAATGTGCCACAATTTTTAAACTCTATCTGCTGTGTTGCACTTTTATCAGAGGAAACAGAAATTAAAAATGCTGCAGAGTTGTATTGTTGGTCAACCTACCTCATGTTTCGACAGCATGCTGATAAAGATGGGTCACATGACAAAAAAATTCCTGAAATTTTCAATGAATATTCAAAAGTCGTGTTGGTGCTGAGCAAAATTTGTCATGAATTACTAAATAAAAATTCCATTATTTTTGAGGGAAATATCAAATCACTATTTGGTAACATTGGAAAAGGGAATGAATTTCTTAGCAGTCTTTTTGTTGATGTTTCCAATGACTTTAAAGAGAGAAAGCAATTCAAACATCTAACTCTTATGGAGTTTTTGTCAGCTATTTATGTATGTACGGCCAAAGAACACAATGAAATAATTAAGGATATTTTACGGAAAAGATCATATGAAGTATTATTTTTCTACTGCGAGCTGATGTCAGGGTTAATGTATGATGGAATTATCAAAAATTTGTTCACAAATGCTTTGAAATTAGAGGAAAGTGATGCAAAGAGCTTCTTTTGCAACATTTTGAAATTGGTGCGTGAATGTGTTACTGATGAATATGATGCATCATTCCAACTGTCAATTGATGTTATTATGTGCTTAATGAATGCAGATGTTATTAGCAAACAAGTAATTTTATCTATTGTTAATCAATTAAGTTTTAAGAAGGTTGGCGGCGACATCTGCATCCGTAAGTGGATTGAAATGATGAAACCCTTAACTGTTGATTTCGAATGTTCGAATGATGAACTCAAAAAAGCATTTAAAAATGTTCATTTTGGGGAGTTCATTGTACATGAATTGACTGAATTGAAATATGGAAAGTATTTTGGATCCGTTGATTTGATCATGTTGAATGGTGGTTACAATGCAAAGATAAAGATGACTGTAAGAGACATTCGCAAGGAAATTGATGAAATTATTGAATGGGTGAAAGTTAAAAGGGTAAGCATTTTGGGTTGCAAATTAGAAGATAAGGATATTGATGATGAAATAACAAAAAGTTCTAAATTGGAATGGTTGGTGATATTCCATTGTTATGTAACTGAAAAGGGTTTCTTTAATTTATGTAAATGGATGATTACAGTTGAAGTGTGTGAATTAAGTTAAAGAGGTTAGCTTGAATATATTGAACATTGAAGGGTTTTTATTAAATGACATTGAAGAAATGGAAGATGAATGGTGGAATGTGTTGGTGGAAGTAATTGTGAATGCAAAGAAGAAGAACGATGGAGATTTGGCATTGAAGAAGTTGGAGATAATTGGTTGCCCTTTAATGAGTGATGAAATGAAGGAGGTGATAACATTTGCATTGATTCATAACTACTCCAGTTTAATAATTATTATATGCAAAAGGTTTAATATGGAACATCATTTGCTAACTTTATTTACATTGAAATTCAAACATTTCTGAAATGCAATTTGAAACCATCTTTGGTTACACATGAAGGTAGATTATGAGAAACAATAAATATTTCACTTCAAGGGTTTGAATTTCATTGTTTTTTTGTCTACAACATGAAGGAGGATATTTTGGCTTTTTCAATGAATCAATTATGGAAATGAATGAAAATGGCTTCCTTTTCCTAAGTTTAATTTTAAAAACTAATAAGTACACATTCAAATGGTAGGCAACATTGAGAAGGTGGGGGCTATGCACCTGTTTTGTGGCAAATTGTCATGTTCAGGGGGCAGTGGGCATCTTGCTGTGCTTTTGAGATATTTGTGGTAAAAGCTGTAGTAGAACTATCTTATGTAAGTGGATCTCTCACAAGAGTGTTACAATACATAGAGGGGTTGATAAAGCATTACTGGAGCCCCCAATGGGGTACTGTCAAATAGGCAATGCTACCTACTTTTAAATGCATCCTTTGGACAGGTTAAGTTCTTTTGCATTACTAAACATCACATTGATGGAAGTCATCCAAATTCAATGGCATGGCTAAGAAGAGCAGCAGTTTGCTCACTTGCCCTCAAATGGCAAAAAACACAATCATAATTTTACACAATAATTGTAGAACTTATTCAAAATATGAATCCTGCAGTTTAGCATGTTTCATTGTCTCAAAACGCTGCTTGCCCTCTCGGTCATTACCATGCAACTGCCTATCAAACTTAAGGATTAAAATGACAAAATGCACTTACATTTCCAGGATATGAATCCTATTTTCTATTCTACCATTATATTTACACAGCGTCAACAATTTATCCGCTTTGAGTGAAATACAAATCTATTTGGTAATATCAAGTAATATGTAAAGAAAAGCAATGTTTTTTTCCATACTGAATGTCCACACCATTTCCGTAAAGTAATTGCAATGTTCAAAATACAACAATCCTCAATACAACTATTTCATTAACAATGAACAATTCCAATACGATAACAATCCATTAGAGTTCATTGTATTTGAAATTTTTCCACTGCCGTATTTCTTCGCTCTTTACTTCCAGACTACATTCTTTGATATGGTGTGCGGCAACTCACTGTTAGATAACTTCTAGGACATTCATAGATTGATATACTCAAGATGTCTGGCCTGGCAAAGGCTCTTTCATGTACAGCAAAAAGTGATTAGCGAACCAAGCTATAGAGCTTTCACAGAATGAGGCAAGGAATTCCACAAGCTTCGCAAAGAATGCAGTCTTGTTCAGCTTTTTTTATCCAATAGTCTGATATGTTCCATTCAGCTTTAATTTTGAGTCCAGTTTCAATATAATTACTGTTGAGCCACTCAGTTGCTACTCTCAGTATTTGAACTGCAGTTAACGTCCAATATTCTCCCTTTTGGTGTATGTAATGGTATTCCACGAATTGGTCTTCCACATGTTTAATTTCATCTCGTATGCATCTTTGGCAAGACCACTGCCATAATATTCTAGCATTTACTCATTTTTCAGCTATGCTACGTTCCAACATCTTCCCAAATGATTTTCAACTGAAAAAAGCGGCTTACATTTGAATGCCGTGAACTTATTGCGTGATTGTGACTGGCGGGAAAAAACTGGCCTCGGGTCTAATTTCTATCATAAGAGTCATGCATGTGTGACGTCATACATTAAGGGACGAGGAATACAGAGAATTCTCAATGTTTTACGACGGGAGGGGGTTTTGCTCCTGTCCAGGTCGTCACTAGGATTCTCCAAAGTTGACCAAAGGACTTTTTGAATTACTGCAGTTATATTCTCTAAGAAAACTTTTGATTATGCAAAGAATGGAAACAAACACCCATGGCAACACTATCGACTCTTCAATAGTATGTACGTATTCTCTGAAAAGTGACGCCTCTCATAGCTCTGGAAATGTCCTCTCTACTGTGGAAAGGGGCATTAGGAAATAGGGAATTTTTTTGCTGTTGTTAAAAAGGACCTTTGGTCTGGATCTCAAGGACCACATGCAGTGACGACAGCTACCGCCTGTCCTCCACCATATAGAGACAATGGGAGCAGTATGGCGTCCACATGATACTTGTTGCCTGTCGTATATTTGCAATAGAAGATATTGTAAGCAAGCAAAGAGATCGACAGCAACATTCTAGTCTATGATCACAAGGCTATAAAACAGGGATTTGGAACCTATGGTCCTTGAGACATATTGCTTTCAAGTCAGTTTTGGCTCTTGTTAGTACTGCAGCTAGTGTTTTCGCTTACAAGAAAATCCTAGTTAGCATTTCTTCACAGCCCATTGCATTAGAAACTATGCTGTTAGCATACGCCACAATACACACTTAATTCAAAACAATATATTCAGAGACTTATTGTGCTCTAAAACTGTTGGTCTAACTTAAAAATTGATGCATTTAGCCGTATTTAGTGTTAAGGGAGTGGTCACTATTCATATCAGGACCAGGGTGGAAGGACTATTCTAATTTCCTAGACAAATTCATTCGCCATTCAATTATTCTATTGGAAACTTCAAGTCAACACAATATCACAGCTGATGGTAGGCTTTCTTTATGACAATATAGAAGTTGTACCTTAACCTCTGAAGAAAAGTGCCAATTTTCACTTACCCATTGATTTATATTGTTGTTTGAGAAGCAATGTAAAAATCAAAGAAACAAGCTGAGGTTTTAGGAATGCTGTTCTTGAGTTTGTGGTGAATATATTGTTTCTTCTCATCTCTATTATATCCTTCTCAACAGGTATAAAATTTGACACTGCAACAATCTTTTGATAAATTTTGTTTAGTAGCCCAATATATTGACCATAAATATTCCCATGCCCCATATTAATTCATTATACCATAGTCTTAGCTACTAATAATGACCAATCCCTAAAAATATTGTATGTGTCTTGTGGAATGGTGCTAGGTTTTCATGGCTTTGTCAGCTAAAAAGTTTCCCGATCCATTCCTTAAAGACTTCTTAGTTAGCCAACTTTTCTATTGACGTACTTGATCAATATTTGTATTTGTCCTTTTAAAATTTTCCAATAAGACCTTACACTGACATTTCTAATTTGGAATTATTTAGAAGAGAAGGTTAATCATGGCATTCCTTGTCATTTTTATATTTTTCTTTAAGTAGTTGGTCAGTTAAGGCATTTCTGAAAGACCTCCCGTCTACACTATTAGTTTGTATTTGGAGCAGTTTTGATCCTGCTACAAAAGCCGATTAGCCTTGATCCATTGTGGTTCCAGAACGTACAAGCATAGTGTATATGATAATAATAACTACAATAAAACAGACATGTGTTGGCAATTTTAGGCAAATATTGTCAAAATGGGATGAAATACGACCATATGACGATAAAAAACTTGCCATACAACCTCTCCTGCTTCTAAACGTTTAGAACCAGACTCAAAATACAGTGATTTGATAGGAACTATGTCAATATTCAGTTTCCCTGCGCTAATGCTACTAATTTTATAACTGTATCATTAGTGATATTAGAATGTTATTGTTGCTCTAGCTTCATTTATCAGTTCATTAAATATCAGAATTAAGGCTTCACCGGTGCTCTTTTTGCTGATGACTACACTTCCATTGTTCTTATAGATTGTTGGGAAACATGAGCGCACAGTAATTAAATAATTTTCTAAATGTATTGAACTTAGTTATTCCATTCATCAAGCATTTGTAATTGTATGACTAACGTTGTTTTTTCTCTCTCATCGCTTCGTGGAGAGAGCTTGGGAAATAACTTACATTTACCGCTGTATACAATAT
>OLMO02000262.1:889620-903499 GCA_900291935.2 Cassiopea xamachana | reverse complement strand
ACAGCAAGGAAATTGGCAACAAAAAGGGAACTAAAGGAATAGAGTACTGTTGGGAGTAAAGAGAAGGACTATCTCTTAGAATAAAAAGGACCTATCTTTGACAAAGAACTAACGAATGAGTAGTTTATGTCATTGAACAACACTGGAACTACACATGGCAGCATTTTGCTGTTGAAATCTGATGGTCAATTCATAAATAAATGGAGAGTTGAAGATAGTTAACTGATCATTCACAATTTTGACTGTATTGAACTAAAACAGATGAAAGTTAACAGTATTTAAACTTGCATTTCTAATCTTGACTTTATCAACGTAAAAACTTGATTAAACTTATTTTGACTTATATACTTCTGTGGTTTGTAATCCTTATAAAGGTCATTTTGGCGCTTCAGGTCACCCAAAGATGATAAAAAGATTTTGAATTTATTAAAGTTTGGTTGCCCATAACATACATGATGTCATTTCATAGCAAGTGACGTAGCTGGGGGTAGCGTAAGGCCGATTTCCATTAATTGAAAAGTGAGCGGGTGGTCGCAAAAGGAACGTTGTTGGAAATAGAGCATGCGCGTAGTCTCCTCTGCATCGAAGCGTTTGCGGGTACTAGCGGAAAAACAACGCTAATGACAGTTAAATCAATCTAAACTCTCTTTTTACGCTTGGTAAGTGAGCCAATCAGAATACAGTGACTGTGAGTGGAGAGCATGACAGACAACAGTAATATTGTGGATTTGAAAAGCGAACAAGTCTATTCAACTTTATTCACTGCAGGAAAACCAAATTGAGAGAAATAATGTTTCACTTTTGGCTCAATCCAATCTTTTCTTGTTTTCTTCGTTGGCACCCCACTTTTATAGAAAGGAATAAAATTTTGAATCTTGAATATATTGTTTACTGCAAATACTTGCAAATTAGGAGGATGTACAAGGAATGAACATGATGCTTCTATACTGTTACTGTACTTTAACTTATACAAAACATCTCTCTAGCTTTCTTTGTCATTTGGCATTGAATGTAAGCATCAACATATAGTAAATTTCTAAATGTTAATGTAGATCTTGGATTTACATTTTCCGTTCTGTTATCCTCCTGTACTCTTACTTCTCTGCCATTTTACCTGCTCTCCTTCATTTTTGCTCTTTCATTTGCATAGCGTATTAGTGTATAAAGGACAAATTTCTGTGCTCCTAAAGGCCGTCTTCTTAGAGTACAAAGGGTGTGGTCAGAAAACTTATTCTGCCTTTCTTCTACCTTACTCTCAGGGGCCATGACCCCCTGAACTTTTTCTGGCTTGAACCGCCCCTGCCTCTCCTGGAATCAAGTCAACTTCAAAGAGTCATTGATTGAGCTGGTACGAGATTACCCTTCGATATGAGATATTAGGTCTCTATTATACAAAGATCAGCAAAGGAAGAATCTTGTTTGGTTTCTTTTCTTTTGACAAGCTTTCGTCTGTGCCTTAAATTCCTTAATATTTTGCTTTGCTTTAACCCGCAAATAAATGGAAATGGTAGTGCCCGCTCGCATAACTTCTGCTGATCGCTAAATCTCTGCCTGCCCTCTCACTTTTCACTGAATGGAAATCGGCCTTTACAACTCCTAAGGGGCTTACGCTTTCGAGTTCCAATAGGGGCCATATGGAGGTGTTCATTAGACGAGATGTTTTGTATCATTAAGAAGGAAAATTAAAGCCTAGCGCACACAGCATATTTTTATCATTGCGATATGCGATAGTAGGTTTCTCCAATTAACACACGCACCAGATTTTTATTGTTGATAGAAACAATATCTGAAGCTCTCCTTTGTGAAACATTCTTCTAGCGCTTCGAGGGAGTGATATTTCAGGCCAAATCTCTGCTCTTCTATAGGATGAGGAAGTCATGTGCACCATTATTTTTGTCAAGAAACACCGCACCTGGCAGATTGTTGTCTTTGGTCTCTTGCGATCAAAAATAAATATCAAACATGCTTGATCTCAAAACACAGTCGCTAACGATAAATATCGACTTTTCGACCACAGAGAAAAAATCGCATGTCGCAAAAATAAAAATCTGCTTTGTGCGTTTGGCGTAAGGGTCATATGAAGACATGCTGGGATAATTGCCTACTGTCCCTCAAACAATGCGGAACTACTTTAGCTGCTCTTTCAACTGTAACATGGAATTCCTCGTATGAAATAAGGGAAATAAGCTGCTTTTATTGCAGTAACTGTACACACGCCATTGTGAAAAATCACCTTTACGTGTAAAAATGATTTTTCACAATGGCGTAAGCAAATGCCCTAAAGAAAGATTGCATAACAAATATGTCATATTCCCATTAGCAATGTCTTCATATATGGCGCCCTAATTTTACTGAATCCCCACAGCACCCTTGTGTCTTTGCTATACCATTACTTCACATATAAGTTACCATTGGTTGCTGTTGATATATTAATTTAATACCCATACAAATATTCGTCTCCTAAACACTGTGTTTGCTCATGGTTAATCTAAGCAACTTTTTGATCTTGTTGAAATCAACATTTGTTCAATTCAAAATTTCTAGCGAAAATTTTGATCTAAAGTTAATGGGGCAGATACGCGGGTATCTGCGGTTAACGCAGAAGGCGAGTAATCCCTATTGTCCATGTGTTACTTCCGTTAGCATTAATCGTTGTATGAAAGTTCCTCAGGACAGTTAATGAGGGAATCTCTGAGAGTTTTAACCTGATTTGATATCCCTTCCCATCCCATCCTATATCTACCCTCACGGGGTCGTATCCACAACTCCTTTTAGTCAATTGCACTCCTGCCTTCTTGCTATCCCTTGGATAGGGGCCTACCCCTGCCCTCTCTTTATAATTTCCGTACCAGTACCACATCCAGCAGTACATTGGATCATGGTATGGTCAGGAAGGCAGATCAGGGAACAATCTGAATACAGACAACTAGAACAGGAGACTTTCAAACGATGAGAAGCAATGAACAAAGGACACTTATCACAGACACGATGTCGGTCATGGCCACCCCTAGGGTGGCACTTGCATCTTGATTGTACATAATTGTGTTGTCTAGATGTAGTTAATAGGTAATGCATGCTAGCAGACCCTTTTCACACTGCAACCACGAATTGTTGCAACGTCAGGGCCACCAGCTAGTAATGCATATTGCAGATTAGGGTAGTTAGGCATGCTAGCAGACCCCTTTCACACTGCAAACAAGAAGTGTTGCAACGTCAGGGCCACCAGCTAGTCATGCATACTTTAGACAAGAATAGTCATGCATTCTAACAGACCCCTGTCACACTGCATCCAGAAAGTGTTGCAACGTTAGGGCCACCAGTTAGTTTTGCACTTAGTCAGCCAAGCTATGCCAACCCCTTTCACACTGCGACCAAGAAATGTTGCAATGTTAGGGGCACTGGATAGCTCGCTTCAATGGTAGAATGAAATTGAATGACAAAAATGAAATATTACAAAAGATACGACACCCAAGTACTGCCACATGCGTTGTCTCTCCTCTCACATTCTTCTGCAATGCACTGTTACGAGCCGCACTGAGTTAATTGTTAAATTTCTTTACGATATTTGCCAGTGAATCCATAATATGAAGGGAAATCAAGAACAGAAATAATATTTTCAGGATACTTAAATTACTCAACTAGTCAGAACATAATAATGAGAATCAAAGAACGTAATGATTCTTTCAAATAGACCTACGGATAGGGAGATGCTTAACATTATAGCGAATGTTCTGTAGTTTCCTGCGCTTATATCTTTACAAAACTAAAGCTTGAACTGTTTGGTAAAATTGAAAGATGCCTCAGAATTCAGTTTCTTGTGAACTCTTGTTCTGCATAGTTCTACGTTGAACTTTAGGCCTCCAAAACTAAAACATCATGGGCAAAACTGCTGTGCGTACTTATCAATATTTCTCTGGAACCTTATGCTTAGTAAAATAAAACCTTCCCGGATTGCTTATTCTTTTATAAAGTAAATTAAAAGCCACGGTTGCGGGATGAAATTAGAAAACAATTTTAAGAAGTTATTTTCCAATAGTTTAATTGTACCCTTTTGTCTTGCAAAAGAAACTTATTATTTACAGCATACCTATCTTCTGACCAACTTTTCTCCAACTTTAAAAGCATTGGGGGGATGCGATGCCCCCTATGCCCCTATCGGTGCATCCCTGGTTAAGTGGATAAATATGCCTGATAAAATGTTGTGCATGGCAAAAAATTTATGACATAAGCGATTCTGTTGTTGCCATATGGCTGGGTTCAGGGCGACCAAAGTTGAATACCGCCTAATACGCTATTTATTGAATGCGCAGGAGTAAACCCTTGTCATGTTCATAGTGAATAAAAGTAAACAAACGAAATCCGAATTGCTTGCTATCAGTTTTACTGACAGATTAGTTTAAAACCCACTCTCACGAGGAAAGCATAAGCAAAAACATGGATAACAAATGCCCCATTCACACTACACAAACTAACCCGGGCTCGAACTGGGTTAAACTAACCCAGGTTCACCCTAGGTTAGTAATGCTGTGTGAACAGGAATTCAGTTTTGACACGGGTTGATTGCAGAACAAACGCCAATGCAAATTTAAATTTAGGGACAGTGGCGGACATTGATATTGGGGATCAAGTTTTGGGTGTTGGGTTTTGTCGCAAAATATATATTCTGAATACTTTGGCATTGGCTTGGCATTTTTACATGAAAAGACGGCGTTCGGCAAGGAAACAGGGCTAAAGGGTTGATAGCTGAAATGCAAAAGAAATCAGCTATTTGGGACCCAAAAGATGCCATGCATTGCAATAGAGGCATTAAATATTGGCGGGAAACTGCCAACCAATTGAATTTAGAAAGTTTGTACAAGGAAAACAAAATTCATCTAGTGAAACTCTCAAATAACATCTGGCTCATAAAAAAGTCATGAAAGCGTTTCCAATACTTATTCATATATTGTTCCTCTATTAACTCATTGCTGGCCAAGGAAATCGTTAGGTTCGACAAGTCTCATATTCGCGTTGTAATCTTTAATTTGAAGGCCTTCGTCCTTAATAATTATGTTGTGCAACGAACAAGAGCATCTCACAATGCTTTCAAAATTCTGAACACTAATTTCTAATTCAGTTGCAAGGAATCTCCAACATATTCTTATGCTATCAAGTACCAAATAAACGGGGGTTCCTGATAAACAGAGGGGTTAGAAAAAATTCCGAAATTTAATAACCGGGGGGAGTCAAAATAAACGGGTGGTTTCGAATTTGAGTGACGGCTTTAATTCATTATGCAAGGACAGGAAGAGCAAAAGCAGGTTATCATAAAGCAGAAAGCTAAGATATATATATATATAGCAATACGATATTTTGCGTTGGAAATTGATCTTATATATTAGCAACAAAGAAAGGCATTGAAATGACGGGCGTATAAACAATGTTAATTTCCCTAAAATTAATAAACGGGGGGTCCTAATAAGTCCTGGCGGGTTGGAAAAAAATTGAAAATTAATAAGCGGGTGAGGGGACCTTTAGTTAGTACCTGTGAGTACTGACATTCAGTGAATTGGCTTCGTCACATTTAAGCAAACTTTTTACTAGCGTTCGCCATGAACAGGAAATCTAAATCACTAGCGAATAGCATGACAGCGCTGTTCAGCTTTCGTCACCCTGAACGCAGCCTAAAGAATTTTACACAAAAATACAAAAAATATACAACATTCTTTCCAAATGTTTGGCGTAGCTATTTATTAGATGATGTAGTAAAACACTCTTATTGAACAGGAATCTTAGTTGCACTTTTCAAAATTTGAGGAAATTTTCTTTGTATCAGCTTTGTGTTTTCCAATTTAGCTAGGACATTATAATTACATCATCTAGTTAATAGGTAACCTCTAAAATTTGGAAAGAAAGTTGCTTGCTTGTTTTACTTCTTTGTGTAAAATTCGAGGTTTAGTGCGTACTCTTAGGCCCGAATAAGTGGGGGTGATAATAAGCCGGGGGGCTGGAAAATTTTTTAAGATTAACTAAGCGAGGGGTTGGACGTTTGGGCTACCTGTGCAACAACCAGCATGAATACAAAAAGCTCCAATTAGCATCGCTGGAAGCTAATACGTTTCGGAATCTTGACTCATGTACAGTTCAGTATCTCATTCATTATTTCGGTAACTCAAAACAAGTACCAACTTTTTGCAGGTTTATATTAGAAAATTTGAAAATGTAATAAGCGGGACCCAATTAAGAGTGGTAGGTTTGGAAAAGTTTTCGAAAAGAATAGGCGGATGGGATGCTTATTATGAAAGTTTGGGCTCCCTGTGGAAAGAATATTGGCCACTTTGGTAAGGGATGCTGCTTATGGCAACAACAGAATCTTTTTGGATCAATATTCGATGGACACCTCGGTAAGGTATATATCCCATGGTCTTTGAGCAACAAAAGAATCATTTTGATCAAATTTTGATGCTTTTGTTATTTGACTTTGGCTAAACTGATTTGTTTACGTGAAACTCGATATTCTGCCCTGTAGATCGTTTAAATATAGCAAATTATTTAGCCTTTGCTACTTAACCGCTTTTTGTGGAGTTTTTGCTTTTTCTGAAGACGGACTGAGAAGTGATTGCCATCCTGGTTTCAATGTTCACTTCATTTACGTCACTGTCAAAAACAATTTTTCGGCCTACTAGACAACTTCAAAGTAAATTTCCACGTCTTCCAATGAGCCTAGGCTCAATAACTGCTTTAATTGTGGTATTATAAGTGTTACATGTCATAAAATTCGGTCTAGAAGTTTAAATAAATAGTATTTTATATGGAAAATTTCATCCTCGGTTTTCAAATCGAGAAAAAACAACTACATCAGCATCCGCTAGATTTCTAGGAGCGAGAAACTGAAAGCTTATGACATAAAAAATCAATTTATTGAACAATAAGAATATATTTTTAGATAATAAATCTCCTCCTCTTATGATTAAAGCGGTTTTGTTACATGACCGACGCAAGTTCTTCTAACAACTAAAATCTATTTCTACCGACAGCAAAAGCATACAAGATATTATTTTCAGCACCTGCAAGTGTTTGTAAAAGTAAA
Organism: Cassiopea xamachana; assembly: GCA_900291935.2. Lineage (NCBI taxonomy): Eukaryota > Metazoa > Cnidaria > Scyphozoa > Rhizostomeae > Cassiopeidae > Cassiopea > Cassiopea xamachana. The sequence goes on along the minus strand of OLMO02000262.1, from coordinate 896,430 downwards.
CGGTCATTCCGTTGATTGAAGGCTGAATGACCTCATGATAATATATTGTGAAAATGACATCACTGATAAATTAGATATATCACAACTTGCTAATCTTTGGGCCAATGCAAAGTTGCACAGAAATACTTTTAAGTGCTTTTGAACTCTTTAGAAGAAAGGAATTTAATTACATTTGTTGTTTTTCATTGGAATTGTTGTTGATTATTATTGTGAATCTTGAGGAAAACACCAAAAATTCGGAAAATATTGTTCTACACCTGCCAATACCTCAGGTATCAATTTCCTCCCATTTATAAGGTACATACCAACTAGATTTTTACCAGATTTAAATGAAAAACATGGAAGATTTGATAATTATGCAACTTTCGATGATAAAATAGAAACTATTGTCAACTTTTAGTTATTCCGCATTTACTTCCAAACACTTTCCACTACTCTAATATTTGTGTTTTGCTCAGTTTTAAGAGATTCTATCACCTACAACTTTAGAAAATTGTTTGTTTGTCTATCACCTACAATCTCGTTTGTAATAATCCATCTCATTTTCATGAACTACCTGACGTCATTGTGAAAGCGGTCTATTGTTCCTAGTGCTTCGATCGCTAGCCTCAAATTAAATAAAAGTAGAACAATTAATGATGATGTAATGGCTCATAGTTAGAGATGAAAGGAATAAAGAGTTAAACTCACCAATATCTTTTTCTGTGTATGGTTCTAAAAACGAAGAAACTCAATGTCAACTCGTAGCATCATCACAGATTTGTAACACTACTGCCCAACACATCTAGATAATCGGCTACACAAGCAGACAAATGATAACTAATCATAATCATTACTTGATATCAGTTTCCGACCAAAATCTTTTACACCTACGATGTGATGAAATTTCTTATTACCTAATGTTTTAATAGTAATGATTATTAATTTTTTTCAGCACATTCATTGCATCATATTGTGAATAAATTTTTCATATCATTTTGTATTATCAAATGCTTTCGTTTCCCAAGAGACAAGATGAACCTGACTGCAATGTGAAGCTTATCATTGTTATCAAGGTAGGAGGCTAGTTTGAAAATGACAATTTTTGATGAAAATGTAGGGAATGTGTTTTTTAGCTGAATAGGCTGTTGCATATCTATACTATCATAAGCCATGCTCAATAACTGAGACTTGCTCCAAGATATTCCTTAAAATGGGAAAAATTGAGCCTAGGGTTGTCGCAGTTTTAAATAAAGACTATGACATGTTGGTGATATTCCCTTTTTTACCGGTTTGTATTTGGAGTAGTGTCTCCTCTACTATATATCAATCCTGAAACATTTCGGAAGGGAAATTTCGGACGTGTTATTTTCGGACAGAACTTTCAAGCTAAATTTTAGAGATTTTGGACTATTTCGGACAATTGCAACTTGAAACTTTGGCCATTATTCTAAACTCAGCACAACAGTTACAAAATCTCCAATGTCAGTCTTCTCTTCACCAGCTTGTCATTGTGCCTCTACTCAGGGAGGAAATGCAATGGGTGAATGGGGGGGGGGCTGAGCCACCTCTAACCTCGAAAACGCTGGACAAAAATGGTAGTAAAATAAACTTCTGCAGGGCAATATACTGGAGAAAGGACCATTGATCTACTGTTACTAAAAATATGATCACAGACAAAAACGGCTCGCAGGGCAACCTCTTTTTCAAGGGTAACTTCTGACACCCACTAAAGATTTATAAGTTACGTCCCCGCTTCTAATCTTCAGTTCAGAACAATCGCCTCACCTCAAAATTAGTTCTATAAAATTTTTGTTGGGGAGACGAGAGCGATGGTCTATTGTTTTATACAAAGCTTGTGATCTGTTGTTCGACCAATCATATTGAACAATTCTTACATCGTAAACGCACGCGCAGAGCGATTTTTGTTTCTTCACGCACGATGTTGCATCATAAACTAAACATGAACATAAAATAAACATAAAGTTTATGTTGCAAACATAAACTAGATTTTGCACTGCTGGTTTCCCGCCATTCCGTTTGACATTTTTAAAAGTCATCGTAAGTAGCATTACGTCACCTACCAAAAAGCCACTTGTGCGCATGCGTTTACGATGTAAAACGTTGAGCACAAACCGTTTTTGAACAAATCAATCTCATCTCCCCAACAAATTTGTTTTGCAACCCCCAAGCTTATTTTAACCCCGAATTTTATTCCAGCCCCCCTAATTATCACTATTGAAGATTCCAAACTTAACATTGCGAAGAAGCTCAACGAAATAGTGTTGATATCTATTTTTCCAATCCAGCCATTTATTGCAATAACCATAATTATTGATTGTGAAGAATTTCTCTAAACCATCCTATTATTCCCACCCCTATTTGTTCGGTACTTCAAAAATGGCGCTACTGGCGTGGCTTTATCACCCTTCCCCACATTTTGCTTCCCAATGATGTCAATAAGACACATTCTCTAAAGATAGCACTATTATTTGCTTTTCACCTCCCCCACTTCTTATCCAGCCCCCCCAACCCATTTTCTATCTAGTAGCACCATGCCTATACATAGGCCTTTTCTTTCACTACGTACGTCATTAAGAGTACCAATTAATATGCTACATTAAAGAAAAACATGAACCTTGAAGAAATAATTCTATTACAGAAGTTGTCTCAACTGGAAGCCTATCAAGGTATCTTGAATCCGACTTGCATAATCCCCAGTACTGAATAACGAAATACATTTGTTTGACTGAATAACGAAATACATTTGTTTGTCCGCATTTCTATCACACGATGCTACGAGCAGTAAGCCGTCTGCCTATTTCTGCCAATACAGAAGTGTGTTATTATCTTCGAAATCTACCTGCTCTTTTCATCGCAATTTTCCTTCTAGCTCCTTGTGGACTTATTCATTCAAGCAGTTTAAAGGGGGAGTTGGATGAGAGGGAGCTTAATAAGTGTTTTCAAATATGAAGAAATTCTCATTGCTATACCCATATTTTTTTATCTTCAATAAAGCAAGACCAAGGGAGCAGTAGGAAGCTATAATCTTCTCTTCAGAGTATGCTACCTCTTTGGAGCATGTAGTCTTAAGGTCCTGCAATGCCCAATCTATTTCCTTCTATCAAAACATTCAGCTTCATTGGAAAATTTCCAGCGACTTCTGGTCGATTTGGACTTCTAATGACAACTGATGCTTAATGAAGCTAACTATTTTCCAAATTTCTTGCCTCGTTTTGATTCCTAACTATGTATATTGCTATTGAAAAGTCTTCCATTCTCTTCCAAAACGTTGAAAGATGGTTCACCAATAAAAAATAGCATCCAGAGAAATGCCTCGCAAGATTTCTATGACATGATAACGGATAAGATTTTGGATGGTATAAACTTTCGGAGACTTTATATCGTCATTTTTATGAAGTACTAGATGTGAAGCTTTTTCCTAGGTTATGTACCCGCTTTCCCATGACTGATTGATACAAATAACATTGTATAATGGGTTGGCAAAAAGGGGGCAGATCGTACACAACTATAGAGCGAATAATCGTAAAAACCATAATACACGTTGTTTATAAGAAACCTGGCTTAAAGCATAGTAGCAAAAGCTTCTTAATTTTTCATTCTAGATTCTAGAGCAGGGTAGACGACAATTGCAAAATCAATAAAAACTACAGTGTACAGCGTTTCTTTATACAACCTCGGCAAATTATTAGGGGGTAATGCTCCTTCCCTCAGCCTCTAGATGGTAGAAAAATAATCACTTTAGCTATAAATGCGACCAATGCCAATGGTACTAGAAAAGAGACAAAGAATTAATGAATTTGTTGCTCTACTTAGCAACACAACATCGTGCAAATTTGCTGACAGAGATTGAACATTTGATCGATTTCCAGAAAGAATTTTTGGCTGGGTTTGTGACACTCCACAACACCCGACGGCATGGGCCTATGCAATTCAGGTTCACAAAAGTTGCATGTCTGCTTGAATCATGAGTTGCCAATAATGAACACAAGACATTACTCTACTCGTATTGCTTCCCTTGCTCAATTACCTACGCACTGGCTCTTCAACATATTTGAAGCCTTACTCCTAGAATGATCTCTCACATTATGTTCTCCCAAAACGATTCCTCTATTGCTTTCAAATTGATTTCATATCAAATCTTGTCCATGAATGCTTATCCATCTATTCTACGTCAAAAAACTCTTTGAATGGCATCATTCATGCTGGTGAACATGAGATTCAAAGTGCTTTAGCTTAGTGCCTTCTACATTATCATGAAAGCATTTCAAATAATGGAATGAAATCATTACTAATTATTATCAGTGCTACTATATTGCCTTTCTTTTTCTCTCTGTTTCTCTTTTCTTACATTATATTCTGATTCTGCTTCATGTTGTTCAGGTTTAGTACCAGCTTATGAAATTTGAAAAACTTCCGGGAACAGAACACCAAATAAAATCTTAGAAGAATCTACTTACGTCCTTGTCTTTGCATTGTCCCAACGAACCCTATATTCTTCAATTTCTCCACATCATCTCGCACTTTTCCAACATCATCTCGTACTTTTTCAACTTTTTCGTCGACTTTACTAACTTTTTCATTTGCTTTTTCAATTTCTTCTTTCACTTCTGAAGGTAAAATTTCAAGTGGTACTATATTAGATACTAAACGTAGCTTGCTTTTCCAATTCATATATGCATGCTAATTTAATAAGCTACAATGATGGCAGAAACAATTTACAAGTCAATGATGCTTGCAAAGTGCAGTAAATATATCATCAAAATAATTATGACAAAGCACTGATACCATCTAACATTAAAACTCTTCTTATTGGGCTAAAGGCAGAGTGGTAGCGTGGTAGGGGGCTGGGGGCCTTGGCCACCCAATGAAGAGTTGGGAAGGAGTAAAGAAGAAGAAAAAGGGTGCTAAGTCAGGCAAGAATGTAATGTGCAAATAAAGACATCTCGTTTGACCCTGGAATTGAATAGTGTATTCCAGCTGCAAAAGATAAATGAAGGAAACGGCAGCAGTTAACATATAGACAAGGGAATGGAATTATGTATCACACCATTTAAACAGGAGATGGAAGGACAGCTATAATGCAAATTCTATAGCTATACTTCATTATATATCTAGCTATGTTTCAACATCAATTTAACTTTCTTTATAACTTGTATGTGACCTCAAGGGCATCTAGCTGCAATTATCAGTCAGTAAATTCACCAAGCATTGTCATGCTTATTGAAGGAGAACCCGTGGTACTTCAATTGAATATGCATCTGGCACAAAATGTACTACAAACTATCTTTTCAATTGTGTTTATTGTTGTACAACAGGAGTGTAGCCACATGGGGTACAAGGGGTGCTGCACCCCCAACATTTTGCTTGTTGATACCACATTTGCCGAAAATCAATAGCGTTCGTCAACATACGGGTGATAAAACTCGAGGAAAGTCCTCTTTGTCAGCGGCAAATTGGGGTTGGACACCCCACCAACAATTTCCTAGAGCTTCATCTGCTAACGGGCAACCCAAAATGCATTCGCAAAGGAAATTTGAAGAGATTAAATTTTTCCCTACCATGGTCTAACGTGTTTTTGCTTACATCATTGTCACGTGATACTGTCTATTTACAGAAGTGGCCCAATTCCTAATTCTGATCCCCTACCTCTAATCTTCACTTTAGACATTAAATTTTTACGTTACCCAGATCCTTAGATTGTTAGGGGAAATTCTCTAACTATCATAGCTGTTTGCATAGCAATTATTTCTCAAGTACAAGAACCCAGGGGGGAAATCATTCTTACATCAAGGGAAGAACACCATGGCAGGTCTTGAAAAGACCATCATTGTTCTAGATACATTTCTTTAGAAATATTGACGTCAAAAATTTGTACGACCAATGACGCAATCGTTAGAATCCAACTCCGGGTCAATCATTAAAGTTATCTATTAATATCAATATGTAATGAACTGGACTGGAAAATCCTCCTAGTGGTCAGACGTTAGCTGTCCCCTGTTAATATATCCTCGACTTCTACTGATCTTATGAAGGTCAGTTCTTTTTCAGCTCAAAGAAGTTGATAGCATTAGTTTCCAGATCGCTGGGATCTCTTAGACCATTCATTTTGTATTCCTATTTAAGAAATTTAGATTAAACTATTTACTTTATTAAATACTAATTAGGGTATATGTTTTATGTTTTGAGTTTTGTACAATTCTTAATAACTTAAATTGTAAGTTCTTAATAACAGATTGCCTCTTGATAAAGGGGTAGAAATGAAAAGCAACCCTTCACAAATATCATAAATGAGTAACTTGACTTAATGATTCAATGAATGAATGTATGAATGAATGAACGAATGAATGATTGAATGAAATAACGAATGACTGATTGAGTGAATGACTGAATGAATGAATGAATGACTGAACATGATCATTAGAGATTCTTTACCAAACATGACTTGGGCGTCTTAATGCGCATCATTTTACCCTAGTACAATACTTAACTCTTTATGTGTCTGAATGGTTTGCTTTTACTCTAGATGGTTAAAATCACATTAAAATGAAAGGAACATAACAAGAATTGCATTGACCTACCAGGCGAACAATAATTTACTGCTGCTATATCTCCAATGAAGGCAGTACCCCCGGAAGTTATGTTGATTGTAGGAGTCTCACCTTGGGCTATAATCAAAACAGATCATGGCATTAACTGTAAAGAGATAGCTGATGTCATTGATAGTAATTCGGAAAGATGGGGGTAAGGGAGACAAAGTGCCCCTTAGGTGCTATCACGTTGGAGAAATCTCTGTAAAGTCTGTTAGCC
>OLMO02000262.1:836806-875015 GCA_900291935.2 Cassiopea xamachana | reverse complement strand
AAAACTAGTGCTCTAACATTACCCCCTCCTTTAGAAAAACAAGCCTCCTGGCTTGATTATCCAAAGGGAATAATGTACAAAAAAATTACACACGAGAGACAATACAAAACAACTAAATAAATCTCAAACATCAGACATTTTACGTTACATCACGAAAATCAGTGACCCCTGGTCCAATGTTCTTCACGTGGCAAATTGGAAGGTGCTCAGCATCATGACGTCCCCCTGGCCACTGCACATTACAAGTCAATGTATGTGAACGCGCTTCCACACAGGCAACCTCATCTTGCTCGCCTGTCCTGTGCTCATGAGTGCATCCAATATCTTCTGCTCGGAAGGGTGCGGTCCTTGAGAGCCTCAGATCCTCAGCTACGCCTTCGAGCTCTTTCAACAATTTATCCATATCCCTTCCGAGCGACTGAAGATCTGCATATTCACGTTTCAATGACGGCTCTGGTGGTGCTCTGTGGTCCATCTGTGTTGCATGGAGACAGGAATACCTCCTGTCCCAGCAATACTTTGCCACATGGCCGACCCTTAGGCAACAATAGCAAATGGGCCGACCATCCTCACATCGATAAATGTTTGTACGGTCTCGGAAACAATTTCCCACCTTTTCCTCCGCAACTCGTACTCTTTCAACCATAGTGGTAATAATGTCTATCATAACGCTCTTAAAGTCCTCTATTGATATCATAACTTCTGAAGGGAAGTTCTTCGCAACGGGGCACCAATGTAAAACAATTCGAAATGTTCACAGTAAAGTCAAATCAATATGGAACATCAAAATAACAATGAAAATAACAACGCACATTAATAACAATTAAGGGTAAACTTTTTTATACATATAAATGTTCCAGTTCGAAATGTTCAAATCCACCACGGCAAACAACTTCAGGTCACTGGCTTCCAAACGATAAGTTACAAACTCTACTCAAATCTACGGCGAACGGCAACTATAAACTCACGGCGACTTCACGACTACTTTGCACGGCAACTGCAACACGACTGACTCAACAAACAGGTACAGATACTGATATCACATACGCAACAAACTCACAATAGAAATTACCTTAAACACAGAGATGATGACAAAAGCGATGGTGATAGAACGACATGAACAGTGGCTGACTACAAAGAACAGGAATTAACAGAAATGAATGACACACTACACAGCTTCCTGTAATTAAGAAACAAAAGACAAAACTAGTGCTCTAACATCAGAAATGGTTGAATTTCATTGTAAATAAAGTTAGCAAATGATGTTCCATATTAAACCTTTTGCATATAATTAATAAAAACTGGAGTAGTTATGAACCAATATAAATGTTATCACCTTCTCTTTTATTTCATCATTCATTAAAGGGCATTTGTATATCACCAACTTCTTCAATGCCAAATCTCCATCGTTCTTCTCCTTTGCATTCACAATTACCTCCAACAACACATTCCACCATTCAACTTTTATTTCCTTAATGCTAAGTAATCTAACCTCTTCAACTGTAATCATCCAATTACATAAATTAAAGAAACCCTTTTCAGTTACATAACATAGGTTTATCTCCAACCGTTCCAATTTAGAACTGTTTGTTATTTCATCATCAATATCCTTATCTTCTAATTTGCAATCCAAAATGCTTACCCTTTCAACTTTCACCCATTCATTAATTCCATCAATTTCCTTGCGAATTTCTCTTACAGTCATCTTTATCCCTGCATAGCCATACAACGTGATATCATCAACAGATTTAAAGTACTTTGCAAATGTCAATTCATTCAAGTCATTCGCAATGAACCCCCCAAAATGAACATTTTGAAATGCTTTTTTGAGTTCATCATTCGAACATTCGAAATCAACAGTTAAGGGTTTCATCATTTCAATCCACTTACGGCTGCTGTCGCTGCCGCCGCCAACCTTCTTAAAACTTAATTGATTAACAATAGATAAAATGAATTGTTTGCTAATACCATCTGCATTCATTAAGCACATAATTACATCAATTGACAGGTTCAATGAGTCACCATTATCACCAACACATTCACGCACTAATTTCAAAATGTTGCAAAAAAAACTCTTTGCATCACTTTCCTTTAATTTTAAAGCATTTGTGAACAAATTTTTGATAATTCCATCATACATTAACCCTGACATCAGCTGGCAGTAGAAAAGTAATACTTGATATGATCTTTTCTTTAAAATATCCTTAATTATCGTCTTGCGTCTTTTGGCGGTACATACATTAATAGTTGACAAAAATTCCATAAGAGTTAGATGTTTGAATTGCTTTCTCTCTTTAAAGTCATTGGAAACATCAACAAAAAGACTGCTAAGAAATTCCTTACCTTTTCCAATTCTACCGAGTTGCAATTCAATATTTCCGTCAAAAATAATGGAATTTTTGTTTAGTAATTTACGACAAATTTTGCTCAGCTCCAACAAGACTTTTGAATATTCTTTGAAAATTTCAGGAATTTTTTTGTCACGTGACCCATCTTTATCAGCATGCTGTCGAAGCATGAGGTAGGTTGACCAACAATACAACTCTGCAGCATTTCTAATTTCTGTTTCGTCTGATAAAAGTGCAACACAGCAGATGGAGTTCAAAAATTGTGGAACATGACAGAGCTTTAGACTGCTTTTTGAAGAATCTTTTACCTTCTTTATTTTAGCAACTTCCTCATCAGAAGATGCAAATTTGTGGATATATTCATCAATTTGTTCATTGCTCAGTCCAAGTATTTCAAATTTTCGTAAACTCCCCATATTTCCACCACCATGCTTTCTTAACATATCTTCTATATGGGGCCTTCCAGTGATTATAATCTTTGACTCAATAAATTTAGACTTTGTGAGATCAAGCAGTTTAGAAATAATGGAATCACTTTCATTGCTGTCAAACAACTCATCAAATCCATCTATTATAAACAAGGTATTTTTGGAGTCCTTCACATAGAAGCCAAATTTATCTTTAAGAAATTCAACGATCAGTTCATCTTTTCCAAATCTTTTGCCTTTATGTAATGCAAAGTCATTCAATTCTCTGCACTCAAAAGTGATACAAACTTTGAATTCGTTGAACAACTCATCATTTGCCCATTTATAAGTCATTTGTTTTACAAGTACGCTCTTGCCCGACCCAGCAATTCCACTGACAAATGTTACTCGATTTTTATCATCAATTAATTCATCCATTTCAATGTAACACCCTCTCTTACCTTCTAGTTGTTCAAAGTATCGATCGGCTTCACCTCTAAATGTTTTCATAGCGGGCTTTGGGTCACTCATCCTCAACTGCACAGCGAACTCTTCAACATCCATTTCTTCCAAAACAATTCTGCCATTGGAGTTAACTTTATGAATTTCATGCTTTTGATGTTTAATCTTGTACTTGGCTTTCATGTCATCTTAAAATGAAAGAAAACATTATTAGATTTCATCATGGCCGTGGAAGGAACTCAAATTTATGCGGGGGGAGGGCTGTAAACTGTCTCTCAGGAAGATCAAAGAGATCTGGAAAGCATTTTGAAAAGTTGCCTGAATTTCCTTTTCGTCTTTCGTAGAAGTTTCCTGAAAACACGGATTTCTACCCAACAGAGAGGCCTGCACCCCCTAGCAACCCCCTCTCGTACAATCATGGAATTAATGTCACAACAATGAAAAGATGAATTAGAATTCAATCTTGTTTTTCACATGAAGGCTTGCAATAGCTTCATCGGAGGCTTCAATTGCTGCAAATGAAATAAAAAGAACTGAAATTATGAACAGTTGAATAAGGTGAAATGTGAAATGCTAATATAATTTTCCTACTTTGCTCAAGAATTGAAAGTACATTTTAACAGTTTGCTTCAAATATTTCTGTGGCTCGGAATGAGATGGAAAACTATTGAGCCTTTCTACGAGAGGAAAATCATTGATTGTTTCCTACACTTAGCTCAAAAGTACACAAAAATACAAAAAAACCTCACAGAAAAAAATACAACTTCGCAGAAATCATAAAAAATAACAAAATCAAAGAAATACAAAAGAAAGCTCATAAAATCATTGGAAAACTACGTGATTTTTTTGCAATCAAAAATTCTCGCACACCTTTTCAAAATCCTGAATGATGGCATTACACCACATGTATGGGTGAAATAACCAGGAGAGCAGGAGTGCAGTCTTAGGGGCACAGCTCCCCTTGATAAATCCGTTGAAGATTTTGGCACACTCATCTCCCAAATAATGATATTGAAACTTTTACTTATATTTTTCTATTTACCTACCATTTGAACTTATTACAATATTTGTTCACAATACAGTATTATGTCACAGCCTGGCAAACATTTTCAGTGGAAATTTCCGGAATGAACTGGATGTACTTTGAACTATTTTACATGTGAGTCATCTCTAAAAATTTTCACAACATCCCTGTATAGGAATGGATATGTTTGACATGTTTGCATAAAAGGAGAAGAGGTAAAAATAAGATAGGAGGAGTCTTGCATTTTGAAATTTGGCTGTCACATCGAATTGAAACGTGTAGCTAAATTGAATGTTCTAAAACAGGCTGTGAAACAAAATCCAAAGTGTCTTAATTAATTGATACCGTTTTCAGAGAGCTTCACACCCCTCACCCCAAGATGGGGGCGTGCCCCTTGTCTCATCTCCCCTCTATGGATGAGACTGGCTCTTGAGGATTGGGCTCCAACGAGAAGACGGCCAAAAATTTAAGCTGTAATTGTCTACTTCATGTGAGGCATGAAAAAACAAGAATACACAATAGTCAACTGCGCTCTTGTTTTAATTAGGAACAACATATAAGACGATATTAGAAAAATGAAAGACCCAAACTTCATTTAGGCTTAAATTTTGTAGGCAATTCAGTACTAATGCTACTTTCAGATTCACTTTCGCATTATGAATACAAAATTTAAGGTTCTTTTATGGTCTTGTTTTCTTTTATGATGAAGTAAAAAATCAATAAAAACTTGAATATTATACCTCATATATTTTCCAACTCATACCCTTGGTACTTAAAAATAGCTTTAAAATAATCCTAGGCTCAAAATCAGAAAAATTTAAGAATTTTGTGGCTCAGCAAAAAATGTGGTATTCATATAAGTATCAAATTGTTTATTTAGTAGTTCATTGTCTGCCATTAATTCTTTGAAAACAAATGGAATAACTACGATAGAGCTGCCTGCAATTGACTGACATTTGGAGTAATTTTCTCTAATTGTGATTGTTGAAACAAAGCGCGGAGCTGCAAAACCAACGAACCATTGTGTGAAGACCGAGCAAAACAAGAAGAGGGGCAACTGCAACAACAAGATTTTCCCCTACAAGCAGAAAAACTAGTTCTCAGTCTGCGCGGTATGAACAAGGCTAATCGGTATACCTCTGCATTTAATCCAGCCGCCAGATGCGGCCAGGGGCACAGGGGCAGCGGCTAAATGTCGTATATTCACTATTCCATTGACGTCAAACAATTTACAAAGGCCGTTTATTCAGGAACTTTTGGAACAATTGACTGCAACTTCTTCTGTCATAGCTAGATTTCTACATGAAGTTTTGTGAAGACATTGTTTTTGTCTTAAAGCTCTTCAGCTAGCACAAGGATTCCAGGTAGGAGTAAACATTCAGTTACATTTTCTATTTTTGAAAAAGACCTAACATTCATGCCTGATGATATTTCTACACTGACGTTCAAAAAGTGCTCGTACGCTTCGATACAAAAAAACGATGGCGTCAAGTTCAACTTTGATATTATGTGTTAACGAACTGTTGTGATACGGATACGGACCTCAACTAGTGCATATCTAAGGAGGTTAAGAATTCTTTAAATTTTTACCTTATGCTTACTAGAATAAAAAATTTTGCAATTTAACTGCCGATAAAAGCATAATGATGGAATCGTATCAGAGGTTCTAAAACTGGCAAAGTCTCATGACCTTAAAACTGTTCATGAGCTTGTCTGGTCGACCAAACCTTAGTAACTTGTTTGCAGTTCTTGATTTCAAGAACTTTTTGCACACAACGACAGCTGCACCCCTTTAGCAGTCAACAATTGCTGCCATTTTTCGATAGCCTTTGCCATTATCTCCTTAAAAAGCAACCTTATAGCGCTTGCCCAACGACATTTCATGTTTGTGGCCTAGAAACAATTTTAAGGCTAATATTTTTCCAACATTGTGATGCAAATGAAACGTAAACAATGTTTTCTGAAAGCTTAATGGAAATAGCCGGCTGTCCTACACTAGATGAGTAAAAATATTGCACCTCCTAGTGATTTTCAAACTGACATGAAATCTGTTGCATGAAAATTGCATATGGTTTCTTTCACCAACCATTTGCATTAAACACCAAAACAACAGTCATTAACTGTACACACAAGGCTACTAATACAACATATAATTCTATTTACAACTACTACTTATATAAAATAAAATCAACCTTTTTCGGATAACCATGCACTGATCTTACAGCCAAAATCACTCGATGAAAGGAGCCATATATTTTGTTTCTGAAATCCCTCAGAATCCCCATGAACTTACCAAATATTCCGCTATCATTTTCTTCTTAGACAATTTCACGACCGTTCCGGATATAACAGACCAGAAAATGAGCTTATGTTTGAGAATTATGGTTATCTTTTAAATGATACTGAAACTTGGGCTTCCTGCTAGCCATGGCAGAGCAGTAACATCTCGAAGTTCGAGATTCTGCAAGTTTGCAACTGATTCTGCGAGCCAGGTATTCTGCTCGAGGATGAAGGGTTTCCCCGCAATTTCAGAAATTCCTTCAACACTGGACAAAATAAAGCTTGTAAATGAAAATTACAAGTTTCCACATCCATGCCCTTGTCACAGATAGCCAATTCACTATTTCCGTTGGACCTATTGCACTTCCAATACAACAATGAGATTAAAGGAATCCTACACTTTTTAGATGACCCCCCTGTCTGAGTACGTACTTTAAAGGTGACCTCCTCCCAATTACCATGCATTACTATCTCAAGGTAAAAGCTTTTTGCAAATGTTCTTATGCATTCTTTTTGCATTATTCCATTGAACAATCCATGCTAGCATCTTCAAAAGTTTGTTAGCATTTTAAAGGGAAATGTTTTCATCTTCATCTGAATCATCAAGTAATTGGATATCTTGGGATATCTTCTAAATAAACTTCTTCCTTCAGGATTGCCTCAAAGTATCAGTGTCCTCTAGGTTTCCATGAAGCGCAATTCTTTACACAGGCCATATTTTGCACACGAGATTTCAACTGGTAATAATACACATGCCTCAAGAGCCCATTCAATGAATAACTTTTACGAGAGAGGGTGTGTAATAGAGAGGGGGGCTTATTTGGAATTTCTGATTGCAAATGGGGGCTTAAGCGTTTATAGAACGTAAATTATTCATAAAGTTCAATGATTTTCAGTCTCACTATTCTCATGAACTTTATTCCTACAAGAAATAATGCATTCCAGCAAGATACAGCTATTTGGAACAACTGCATATCCAACCAATAACCTCTGTCTTCTAAACAACTTCAAACATTCTATCTCTGACGAGCCCTACATTGCAATTTTATCTTGTCCCTTTATTCTCACACTTTCCTTCCACACAGTCTACTGCGCGACTGTCATACTCCTTACCAGACTCCTTTACACATTTTGATAACGTAAGACTGCTTGCGAAAGACTTTTGTTGTGGGTAGCTGCATTGCAGCAGCCGCATTGCGTAAGGACACATTGGTATGAACCCCCCTCCCCCTCTGAGCATACGCACTATGTGGATGGTTCCTAAGCAACCAACAGATCTTTCAGGTTCAGTTGCTGGTTAGGGATAATGATATACACATAATCGCCATTAATGAGACTAAATTAGATTCAAGCTATTTCACACAACTCAACAGCATTAATGGTTTCAAACATGAACATAAAGATAGGACGTCTAGAGGAGGAGGTGTTGCTATCTACATTAAAGATTCCATTTGGTACAAACTATGAAAGGATATTCCTTACAATGACCTTGAATTGATCTGAGTAGAACTTTTACCTCCCAAAACCAAGCCCTACTTTCTCGTAGCTTCGTATCGACCACCTAACGACTCAGTTGAATCCATTAGAAAGGTGGAATAATTCTATGTTTCCTAGACAATGAAGAAAAGGAAGCTGCTCTCCTAGGCGATACTGCTTAGCTGCATTGCAGCAGTTGTATTGCGTACCTACACATTGGTATGAGTCCCCCCTCCCCCACTCTGTTCGTACGTACTATGTGTATGGTCCCTAAGGAACCAACAGATCTTTCAGATTCAGTTGCTGCTTAGGGATCATGGTATACACATTATTGACATTAATGGGACTAAATTAGATTCAGGCTATTCCACACAACTCACCAGCATTAACGGTTTCGAGCATGAAAGTAAAGATAGGACGTCTAGAGGAGGAGGTGTTGCTATCTATATTAAAGATTCCATTAGATACAAACTATGAAAGGATATTCCTTATAATGACCTTGAATTGATCTGAGTAGAAATTTTGTCTCCCAAAACCAAGCCCTACTTTCTAGTAGCTTCGTACCGACCACCTAACGACTCAGTTGAGTCCATTAGAAAGATGGAATAATTCTATCTTTCCTAGACAAGGAAGAAAAGGAAGTTGTTGTCCTTGGCGATACTAATTGCAATTTGACAGTGAAAGAAGGAATCACCATGGATAGCAACGCCAAACATCTCATAAATATTTATGAGCCTTTTACTTGTAAGCAGCTTATTAAAGAATCAACTCATGTCACTGCAAGTACTTCTGCCATTGTTGACCATATTTCCAAAACGTATCCCAGGAATATAGCTGAGGTAGTCCTGATTTCTTTAAGCGACCATTTCATGGTCTTCTGTGTTTATAAGTTCGAGGGTAGTATTCTAAAGGACTATAAAGCGATCAAAACAAGGAGAATGAAAAATGTTAATGAACAAATGTTCCTCACAGTCATTGCTAGTATTAATTGGATAAGGGCTCATGGTCAAACTTCTGACATCAATATACTTGTGAGCAACTGGTCCACTCTCATTTCATCTGTCATTGAGAAACATGCCCCTGTTCAAGAGATGCCAGCGGGCCTGTAGCCATAGGGTGGCATGGTGTGGCAAATGCCACCCCTGAGCAACAAAATGTCAGCTTTTTGCCACCCCTGGAAAATTTTTACTATTTTTTATTGTTGATTTTTTTTGTAGCAAAGGATAGATCTTCTAGCTGAACTCAACCTTGGTCTTTGTGATATACTAGAAAGTTCACTCTTATAATATAATAAATCATTTCATGGTCTTCTGTGTTCATAAATCCGAGGGTGTGGTCAGGGATGGATCTAGACTGAGTGTTCGATTTGACTGCCAATTCCTCCCTCCCCCATTCTGTGCGTAAGTACTTTGTGGATGGTCCCTAAGCAACCAACAACATCTAGTCATTTGTTCTAATAATAGAATATTTAATCCACGCCTACATAAAAGAATTTTATAGAAAAAGGACAAAGTTAATAGAAATCCACACTATTTAAAGCGTTTTCCAACTTCTATTCCTTTGTTCTACTAATGGAATATTTTCGTATTTATTATTCTATAACTTTTATTGGATATCATACATTTAGTTATACAAACATTTACTTTCATTTCGTTTTGAAAGCAGTAGTTGATTAATTGGTTTAGAGAGTGTTGCAATCCCTTCTTAGATT
The DNA here is from genome assembly GCA_900291935.2 of Cassiopea xamachana. Taxonomy (NCBI): domain Eukaryota; kingdom Metazoa; phylum Cnidaria; class Scyphozoa; order Rhizostomeae; family Cassiopeidae; genus Cassiopea; species Cassiopea xamachana. The sequence continues at coordinate 865,307 of OLMO02000262.1, read as the reverse complement.
CTGAAACAAATTTCTATATCATCTGCCAAGAAAAATGATCCTATCTGTATCTTTCCTTTAGTTGCTGGTTCAGATTCGTTCTTATTGAAAAGGTTCTGGAAGATCACGAACAAGCAATTGTACTCCTATTGCCCTTTCATCTGCAGTCATGAATAAGCAAAGAGGTTGTATAATTAATTACATAGGACTAAACACTCTGATAGCCTAGGATAATTGTATACGAATTTATGAATTTTCCAAGCATTATTTGAAACAACTTACTGCCATGTTTATCAATTCATTTGCAAGCAAAAAGTTTCACTTTCTCTATTCAAACTTCATCCAAAGTTTGACCATATGAAAGAACTTTTCTTCTGTAAAGTTTATAGATATTCATGCTACGAAAACACAGGCACCAGAAGGTACAGCTATCATAACTAGGGTGACCAGAAACTGCCTTAATTGGAAAACTTAACCTTATTTTCTGGTGATTTTGACCCTATTTTTATGTAACGAATTTGCTGAAGTTTTTAGTTGGTACAATCCACTTTATTAATAAACTATCCTATACCATCTTATTAATACACATTTTCGCACCATACTAGTGTCATCGTCAGTACAGTAAAGAAAAACTGCTAAATGAAAAGATTAAATAATGGAAAAATATGGAAGATGCAAAAGATAATTCACGCTGTAGAAATGGAAATTGGCAGATAAACAGGAACAATTTCATGACGGTGCAAAATCAAGGCACATAGGCAGGGGTGGATCAAGAGGGCGGGGGACATGGCTCTCCCAAATGGCAATGTTTCTTACAGTAAACTATACTATTAAGAAACTTTTCACACGAAAAAGACAATTAAGCCCCCCCTCAAAAGCCCAGCTATGGATCCGCCCCTACATATAAGGAAGCTAGATACAGGTACCAAACAAGTAAAAAAATATGGTCAGTGTTCTGGCAAAGAACAAAAGGAATTGAAATTACAGCATAGAAATTGACAACAAAAATGGAAATAAAGGAATAAAAAAAAGGGCCTATCTTTGGCAAAGAACTAATAAAAGAGTAGTGTATTTCATTGAACAACATTAGAATTTCGCATGGCAGCATTTTGCTGTTGAAATCTGATGATCAATTCCTAAATAAATTGAGAGTTGAAGATATTTGACTTATCATTCACAAATTTGACTGTATTGAACTAAAACTGATGAAATTAAAATTACTTAAACCTGTACTTATAATTTTTAATTTATCAACCTAAAAACTTGATTTGACTTATTTTGACTTATATACTTCTTCCAAATGGGTTTGTATTCCTCATAAAGGTGACTTTGGCGCTTCAGTTCACCCAAAGACGATAAAAAGATTTTGACTTTATTGAAGTTTGGTTGCCCATAACATACATGATGTCATCTCATAGCGGTGACGTAGGTGGGGTAGCTTAAGGCAGGTTTGCATTAATTGAAAAGTGAGCGGGCGGTCGCAAAAGGAACGTTGGTGGAAATAGAGCATGCGCGTACTCTCCTCTGCATCGAAGTGTTTGCAGGCACTAGCGGAAAAAAACAAGGCTCATGAAATTTAAATCAATCTAAACTCTCTTTGTACGCTTGGTGAGTGGGCCAATCAGAATACAATGACTGTGAGTGGAAAGCATGGCAGACAACAACAACAGGGATGTTGTGGATTAGGAGGCGACCAATCTTCGCATGGGAAGTCTATTCAATTTTATTCACTGCAGCACAACCAAATTGAGAGAAATAATGTTTCACTTCTGGCCCAATCAAATCTTCACCTTAGTGGCGGTTCAACAGGGGGCCAGGGGAGCCACGGCCTCCACAAATTATCTTTTTCCTTTCTTTGGCCCCCCACTGATCTGGAAAGGTATGAAATTTAGAATGTTGACTACATTGTTTACTGCAAATACTTGCAAATTAGGAGGATGTACAAGGAATGAACATGATGCTTCAAGATTGTTACTGTACTTTAACTTATACAAAGCTTCTCTCTAGATTTCTTTTTGTATTTTGGCTTTAAACGTAAGAAACAACAAAAAGTAAATTTCTAAATGTTAATGTAGATCTTGGACTTATATTTTCCGTTATGTTATCCTCTTGTATTCTAATTTCGCTGTCATATTGCATGTTATCCTTCATGTTTGCTCTTGCATTTTCATAGATAAGGATCGATCTCTGTGCTCCAAAAGGACGTTTTCTTAGGGTAAAAAAGGTGTGGTTAGAAAAATGTTTCTGCCTTCCTTCTACTTTACTCTTGCGGGCCATGCCCCCCGGGATTTTTCCGGCTTGAACCACCCCCTGCCTCTCCTGCAATCAAGTAAACTTGTTAAAGTTATTGATTGAGCTTGTAAGAGCGTACATTTCGATCCATGATATTAGGTCTGCATTAAAAAAAGATCAGCAAAGGAAGAATTTTGTTTGGTTTCACTTTCGTTTGAAAGCTTTCATCTGTATCTTAAAATCCCTAGGATTACGATTTTCTTTCAAAGTATCCATAGTTTGTAACCAGCAGCCATTTCGCTTTGCTTTAACCCACCAATTAATGGAAATGGTAGTGCCCGCTCGCATAACTTACGCTGATCTCTAAATTTCCACCCGCCCGCTCACTTTTCAATGAATGGATATCAGTCCCCAATAGGGTCCCTATGGAGGTCTTCAATAGACGAGATGTTTTGTATCATTAAGGGGGTCATCTCCACTCACTTTTTGAAAATAGTCAGAAATTGACTTTCTTCTTTTTTCATGTTCAAAATTTAATGAAGAAGCTATGGATTACGTTAGTTTCAGTGTCACAACCACTATTGTTCTGCAAGACAATAGGATTATTGTTATAGCAATAAAATTTGTTTTAGAATTTTTGAAAACTTCATAGTCTACACTTTTAGATGATACCATGGTTGCCTTCACAACATGTATTAGTGATGAATGAGACGCTATTTATAATAGCAGCTGAAAATAAATGATTAGTGGAGATGACCCCCTTAAGAAGGAAAATTAAAACCTAGCGCACACAGCATATTTTTATCATTGCGATATGCGATAGTAGGATTCTCCAGTTAACACACACAACAGATTTTTATCGTTGAAAGAAGCAATATCTGAAGCGCTCCTTGGGAAAAATTGATCTTGCGCTGCGAGGGAGTAATATTTCAGGTCAATTCTCTGCTCTTCTATTGACTTAGTAAGTCACGTGTACCAATATTTTTGTCGCAAAACACCGCTCCCAGCAGATTGTTGCCTTTGGTCTCTTGCTATCAAAACCAAATATCTCAATATAATCAAACAACTCACAACACAGTCACTTGCGATAAAACTCGATTTTTTAGACCAAAGAGAAGTTGCTGTTACATGGGCGGCGGAGCGGGGGGGGGCTAGGGGGGCTTCAGCCCCCCCAATATTTCGAAGCAGATTTTTCATAACGCTAGAATTTGAAATCTAAATATCAGAAGCGTTCCACTTTTATCCACAAAGTAAGATTGATTGTTGTTGATCCTCTGTGTGCTCATAATTGAACCTTGGCACCCCTGCTACTTTTCATCAAAGTGACCAAAATCCGTTAATTCCTCCAGTCAGTGGACGGCCCACTGTTTATCAAGCGATTATGAGACTCCTGATAAGGGGCTCGAAGCACTATCTGACGCCTACTAAACCCAGTGCAACTTCATTCCTAATTTAAGATGCGATATAGAAAACATAAAAAAGGAGGTCGCCTCACGGATCGGCAAGGCTAGCCAAGCACTGGGCAGACTCCGGATTAGAGTTCTTTACCAACACAATATTCGGCTGTCGAGAAAGCTGAAAGTGTATAATGCTGTGGTGATAACATCCCTTCTTTATTGTTGCGAAACATGGACTTTGTATCGTAGACACATTAAGAAACTAGAGCACTTTCATATGCGTGCACTCCGCTCCATACTGAAAATCAGTTGGAAAGACCATGTTACCAACCTGGATGTCCTTCAACGAGCCAATTCCACAAGCATAGAGTCCATACTCATCAAAGCTCAGCTTCGGTGGGTTGGACATGTAATACGAATGGAAGAGCATAGAATACCTAGATGCCTGATGTATGGTGAGCTTTGGCAAGGAAGGAGATACCAGGGCCGCCCAAAGTTGCGATACAAGGACACTGTGAAGTCCAACATTCAGTGGTGCCATGTAAAGCTGAAGGAATTGGAGGAAAGTGCTGCGAACAAGCCAGAGTGGAGGGCCAAAACCTACAAGTCCGCTGCAACCTTTGAAAGTGCAAGAAAGCAAAAGGTTGCTGCAGCCAGAGCGAGACGTCACCACGCTGCAACAGCAGTTATAACAACGACGGATTTCACATGTCCACACTGCTCAAGACTCTGTGCTTCCAGTTTTGGATTGATAAGCCACCTTCGTGCGTATAAATAGATGAAAAAACAGTCATCATCGGACACGATGGAAAACCAACAACAACATCTTTCTTGTTTATTCCTGTTATCCATTTGTAGAGTTTATTCTTACATTCTTAAGAACCAAAACAGAAACATTTTCAGGAACGATTAGTCATTTCTTTAGAACTTGTTTGAGTGGTTAGAACTTTTGGCATGACGTTATTTGGTGTTCACTACAGAATGGAAGGGGAGAGTGCTGAAAAAGATAGTGTGTGGTGCATCAAACGTTCGCGAAGATTTCTTCTGACGTTGTCTCTTTCTGAAATAAAGAACGTACAAATAAAGGAAATAATAACTTCTAAAAAAGAACAGCTTTTTCAGAGCTGGAAGGTGCAATGTATATGTTTTGCATGATGTGAACAAATAATACGCATCCATTTTACTGATCCACTTCCGTTCGATCGTTTTGTGCACGATGCGTGGAATCGAATCATGAATTTGCTTTCCTCTTGAAAAGTAAATCATTCACAAGAGAATTTTCAATCAAGAGCCCAGCAGATGATTTCAATCCAGGGCTCCACAGTCTATGGTGGCCTATGGCTATCAGAGTGAATTTTAACGTAAAGTGGTGGAAATTCTCTATTGACTCAATCACATAAATTTTTCATATTGATTTTATTTAGAAACATTTGAATTTTATTTTGTTTCATAAAATTTTATCATTTTAATTTTCGTTTTATTTTATTAGCTATGTATATAAAGTTATTTTATTTTAGTTAAAATAAAGCTAAACTTATTTCTTATTTTCTCTATTTAAAAAAAAAATTTTTTTATTTTTCTTGTGTGTGGCCCAGCGCTATCAACTATCACACTGGTACTTTGTGTATGATCAAGTCAGTAGCCGCAACAGCAAGAACAGCATGGCATAAGAGAGAGCATGGCTGACGGTAGAAACCAATTTAGAGATTTTATGGCCAGAGTTAAGGCGCAGAGAACTGAAGTGCATGTTCTACAAGAAGGAAAGAACAAAAAAGCAAAAAAGGTAATTGACTCTATTGTTGTTCATCTGGCAAACTAAAGAAGTATGAGCCACTGGATGCCAGAGACTTTGTGGACTTTTCCAACTATGGTTCATTGATGTTAAATAATGTGAAAGAAGCAAGTGAAAATTTCTACGCTGCTCCAAGTGGATCGTGCGATGTCTTGAACTCTGATAGAGGACCTTCGTGTACAAATGTTGACCATGTTGTTGGTAGGAACATATTTTTGGTGCGATTTATGCCAACCTCATCAGCAACGCTGAAAAGCGACACAAAAGGACCTAAAAGCACAGCACAGCATCAAGACCAAAGATGTGCCTTTGGAAACAACAAGGTATCGAGACCAACACCTGGATGTAATGAGATGTCTACAGAAAGAATCTCAATGCAAAACAATGCAATCCAAAATCCACACATGCAAAAGTCTCTATCAATTGCTGATGTAATTGGTGCTGGAAAGTTAATCAAACCAGTTGCTTATGATACAGTCTCTCTCGCATTGGAGTCATTTGATATTGTCAATAAGATATGGAAAAGACATGAAGCAGAAGAGTTTGATATTGAGAAAGAAAGCTTTGGAACTGGGGGCTTTAGACATCCATTTAGAGCCACCAAGAAAGGAAAATTGTGGGTAGTGAAGAAGTTTAGATAAGATACATGGCATACACTGGAGCCATTACTTGGTAATATTACACTTGCTTATCACACAAGGAAGCAAGTGCAAATGCACATGGCAGCAAAAGAAATTTTGAATAGGCTCAAGAAAAATATAAAATATATTGAGGAATTTTTTGGAGAAATGTTTAGCTATGATACCATTTACTTTGCACTGCTTGGTGATTTACCAGTGACATTGGAGCCAATCTTGTCAGGTAAATTTTGTAAATATGCCAATAACAATGGCATTCCAGAAAAACCTGGTCCTGGGGATGAAGATTTGTATGAGAAGGCTGAAGCAGTTTCTCATTTTTCACTTGCTGAAAGTGGTGGGAAATTGCTACTTCTAGATTTGCAAGGTGTTGGTCATAACTTGTGTGACCCTGAAATAGCAACTTCATCAATAAATCAAAATGGGCAGGATGAGCAATTTTTCTGTGCAGGGAATCCACAGGATCATGCATATGAAACATTTTTTGCTTATCATGTGTGTAATACATACTGCAGATTACTAAGTCTGAAACATATTGATCCTGAAAATCAATACATAAAGAAAATTTGATGCTACATTATCAAACATGTTAATGTCTTTTAATATATGTTCTTGAAGCCTTGTTCTAACATAGCTATATTCTGTTAGTTTTAAAATTTCTATTGTACAGGGGTATCACAACAAATTAAGGTGGAGGGGCCTGATTGAATGGGTTCAGTAGGGTCTGGGATAAGCTCAGAATCCTACTTATCTGTGTAAGATTTCAAAGCTTTTTGGAAAATGAGAAATGGAAAATGGTATTTTAAGCACAACTGGTCTGCAGAAAGTGTAAATAAAAGTGGAAAGTACCACTTTATGCAAAAGTGGGGGCCAGTCCACTCTGGCTTTCTGGTTTCAATACCCCTGTTGTATTGTACAAGCCTGTTTCACATGTAGAAGAACTTAATTAGAAAGTTGTGTTGCATTGAAAAACCAGAATTTTTGTGGAAATTGTTGCAGTTACGTTAACTAAAAAATTTTTGTTTTACTATGAACTGCATATATCTAAATTTGCTGCTTCAAGTATTGATAGGCCGCAACTGTTTCCTGGAATTCTAAATTTTCCGGTTCAGGCAAAAAGGTTGAAAATTGTGCCCTAACATCTGCAGCCAAGTAATCATCAGAATCATTGAGTAATTCTGCAAAATCAGATACATCTATCAAATCATTTTCTTTCACTGCTAAGCCTTTATGTTCAGCCCCATAACATTCTGGAGAGGAATACATGTGATTTGATATGCCTTTGGGAAGTTGTAATCCACATTAGTGTCTGACACGGTGAGAGTTCCAAAGTCGAGCAAAAGCATCACATTCACGCTGAAGAACATGAATGAATATGTAAGCTAATATTTTTCGATCTCTGGCATTATGTGGGTCATACTAATGTGTTTCAAGTAACTTGGCTAAATATACTTTCAGACCTTTCTCCATTCTTTCATGTAGATCTCTCCACCAACGTTCAATCTTGTTAGCTGTGGAAGGCCCAAATAAAACTGATTCAATGGGATCATCTAAATCGTCACATTTGCTTCTAAGATAGGCATGTATTGAAGCCATGACACCATATTCAGTGCCTTTATCTATCCTCAAGTAGTTTAGAAGCACCTTGGATTTGTTCAAATACATGACATAGATTTGCCTATAAGCATTGGCTCAGAGTTACCATCCCACACATTAAGAAACATTATCTTCCTTGAAAAGGTGTCTAGGCATCCATATATAGCAGGTGGGAAGGTACTGTTTTGATAGCCCATCATCTTGTCATGCCCGTCTAAGGAAAAAAGCCAATTTGGGCTATCACAGACAAAAGTTCTCTTGGGAAGATTTTTCTTTTTCCACACCCTTCCTGATTTTACACCATCTGGATCCAATTCCCACATGATTTCGCCAACAAGTATTCTAGGTACACATATGTTATGTTCAGTTCTTAGTTTCAAATTTATGTTTCGGTAACCTAACTTTTGTCCCCCTCCTCGTAATTCCATTTGCACAGCATTAACGACATCAGCCACGGGAGTATTCCTGTTGATATACCGCACCACAAAATGTCTCAACCTTCGATCCAGAGTTGGTATACTCCAAGGGTACATTCCATAATCCCGTTTGACAAAGTCTAATGTCTCTGAGCGCTGCATATTTGAAGCGACATATTGCTTCAAATCTTTTGCAAGATCTAGATATTCTTTCCAATTTACGTTTCCATCCGCCATGTTTTTTCCTTATGCCATGCTGTTGTTGCTGTTGTGGCTACTGACTTGTCGTCGTCGTCGTATAGTGCCTTGTCAGATACTGACATTGGATGTCACAGCATGATATAAAGTTCTGTTTTCTGCCAAATGAATGATGTCCACTCCTCTCCTGTCTAAGCATTTGCCTAACCACCCAAGAAATGTCTGTCTTTGTCTTCCTCTATCTCTCTTTCCTTGTACTTTCCCTGTTACCACTTGATACTCAATGCCTCCTTTCCTTACTATGTGTCCAAAGAAGCTACATTGTCTCTTCACTATTTGCGTCATTAATTGTCGTTCAGTCTGGGCTCTTCTCAATACATCTTCATTCGTGACCTTCTTCATCCAAGAGATCTTCATCATTCTCCGTAAAAACCACATTTCTGCCGCTTCGAGCTGCTTTTTCATTGCTTCGCTTATCGTCCATGTTTCACATCCATAAAACATTGTACTCCATATATAGCATTTGATAATTCTTAGCTTGGTTTGATTGTTTATATCTCTTGCAGTGAGCACGTTAGACATACCTTTAAATGATGTTTTTGCGATTCCAATTCTTCGCTTTATTTCTTGATCTGATTCGCATCTGATGTTACTAAGCTCCCTAGATATTCGAAATTTTCTACCTGTTTGATTTTTATTCCATCAATATCTAAGTTGCACTTTGGACTTACACTCTTCTTTGAAATGGTCATACAGAAGGTCTTTCTTTTGTTAGTTTCTAGGCCAAATTTTCTACTTTCATCTGCTATTACAGTAATAAGGTTTTGTAGCTGTTCTTCTGAATCTGCAACAATGGCAGTATCATCTGCGTATCGGATGTTATTTACATTGAGCCCTCCTATTCTTAATCCATCCATGTGGCTGATTTTTCTCATTACCATCTCTGTGTATAGTGAGAAGAGTGTTGGTGATAAAACACACCCTTGTCTTACACCTCTTGCTATGTTTACCCAGTCACTCATATCTTGCCCTATGCGTACTGATGCTTGTTGTTGCCAGTAGAGATTCTTTATTAGCTCTAAATCATTGCCACACACAGGACAAATAAAAAAAATTGTTTAACTAGGACAAATAAAAAATAAGTTTAATTTTATTTGAACTAAAATGAAATAAATTTATATACATAGGTAATAAAATTAAACAAAAATTAACAACATAAAACTTTATGAAAAAATAAAATTCAAATGTTTCTAAATAAAATCAATATGGAAAAATTATGTGAATGATTCAATAGAAAACAACACAAAACACAGTTAATACATTTTTAAATGGAATTTCCACCACTTTACGTTTAAATTTACTATGACAGCCATGGGCCAACATACACAGTCCCAATAGCCGCCAGTGCTACTGTGGCTTCGTTGTTGGCCAACATAACACACAATGTGTCTGGTGCGCTATACTCTAGGCACATCTGACCTAAATGGTTTACACTTTGTCTACTGAGAGAACAGCTAAAAATCTAAAATCTGCCGAGTAAGCGGTCATACATATATGACGTCGGCAAAGTGGGGGGGGAGAGGGTTAACTAAGATTTAAAAATTTTTAGACGATGCAGAGGGGAGGGGAGGGAGGATTTGAGAATTTAGACGTCCCTCTTCTACTCTCTACCTTTTCTCATGCAAGTCATTAAAATTGAATGCAAATTGAAACGTAGCATTCAAGAGGTCCATCCATCACGAGAGTGTTGAACATTTTAGTTTGTGATCATTTCTAAATGCTTAAATGTTGAAAAACAACGAATTTTAAGAGATTGAGGACAAAAGACACTTAGACTGCATTTCCCCTGTGGTTTAGAGGGTGCCATGTCTCTTAATATTGTCGTATCATTTGGTAAATTCTACAGTTTTTTCTTAAGCTATCTGCTGTGTTTTGTAGTAATAGGATCGATATTATATTCAAGACTTCACGTTTCTATAAGCAAAATTTCTAAAATGAGACAATAAGAAGGTGAAATTTGGGTGACTTCATTATTAAGGGGCATTGTCCTCAGCACCTTTCATAATCCTACACCCCATCTCAAAAGCCATCATCTCAATCGGTCTGTGATGCAAGCATACCTTCCACTTGTTCCTAATGTTACACGTCTTTTTATAGGAAAACAAGTCATAAGAAAATGAAGCTCAAATGGCCAAAGTCTTTCCGAAGGCCAAATCTCCAAAATGTATTATTTTTATAGGCCAACAATTGATTCGACGTCTAATTGCATTCAAAAGCTTAAAGATGAAGATAAAATTCGGGTATAAAAGCCAGCAAAGAAAGTGTTACCCGTTTAAGCAAGTTCATTTCTGCAAAAGTTAAGAAAATTCTTACAAAATGTCAGTCTCAGTATTGGGAAAGTTAAGAAAACTGAGGCTCTGGCAAAATGGTGGTTTTATTATAAGAGAACGTGTATGCATCTACTGAATTATATTCTTTATGTCATATCAAATGCTTTTGTTGATTGCTTTCATTGATTGTGGGAAGGGAGGGAAGTAACCCAATTTAAATGTCGTCGGAAGGGGGTCTACAATTTTAAGATTATATCAGAAAAAGAAGGACAGGGGGTCAAAAATTGCGAATATTTTCTAGACGTCATCAATCGATGACCTCTAAAGTCAAGATTTTCAGTCTGTTGGGGGTTGTCACATCTCCAAAGCCACCTCGCAGCTCAACCCGCAAGACGCACTTTGTAAATACGCAGAAAGTACCTTATCGCAACATTAAGCAGGTGTGGAGAAAACCTGGGCTAGCCCATGGCCTAGGTCATGGGCCTACCTATGGCCTACCTTAAATTGTACCCATCTTCATCACAAATTGATCAAAAATTATTCTGTTCTTCCTCAAAACCATGAGAAAATTGCTTTACCGAGGTGGCCACCAAATAATGATTCAATAAGATTCTGCTGTTGTCATGTGGCTGAGTTTAAGGCGACCAAAGCTGAATACCGTTAATACGCTGTTTATCGTATGCGCAGCAGTAAACCCTTGTAGTATTCATAGTGAATGAAAGTCAACAAGCGACGTTTGAATTGCTTCCTATCAGGCTTACTGACAGAGTAGTTGAAAGCTAACTCTCGCGAGGAAAGCATAAGCAAAAACATGGATAACGAAAGCCCCATTCACACTACACAAACTAACCTGGGTTCGACCTGGGATAAGCTAACCCAGGTTCGCCCTAGTTAGTAATGCTGTGTGAAAAGGAATCCAGTGTCGACCCAGGTTGGTTGCAGAAAAAACGCGCACGCAAGCTTACATTTAGGAAAAATGGCGGACATTGATATTGGGAATCAAGTTCTGGGTGTTGTGATTTTTTCGCAAAATATTTCATTTGAAAACTTTGGCATTGGCTTCGCAGTTTTACATGAAAAGACAGCGTTTCGCAAGGAAGAAACGGCTTTCACATATCCAAGCCAACAAATTTGTTGGTTTGGTAATTGGCCTGCATCCCATTACTTCTACCATCTTATCAAAATGCTTAACTGTTTTTGGACTTCTTCCGGGAAGGTTGTTAATATCTTTCACCTTTTTATATTTTGATTTAGTTCTTTGTCTGAGCTTTATGATTTAGTAGCTGTTACTTGGGAACAAGATTGGATGAAACCACCCTCTTCTAAACGCTTCGCTATATTCTGAAAATTTGCCTCTTTCGAGAACAAATGTCCAATGCCTGCTGTATGCTTTCATCAGCAACGATATTTATCAATACCGATATCTCTTCCTCATCCCAAATAAATTCTCAATCAGTTTTCTCGTTGTTCAATTTATGTGTTAGAAAACCTTGTACAGCTTTCTCTGCTTCACTATCCCCGACGACATAATTCAAGAGATGGGAGCGCTTTAGATGTGCATGCACACAAACAAAACTAACCCAGGTTCGCCCCAGATTTGCGTTTACACCATTAGTTGCCAAATCTAACCCAGATTCGACCGGAGGCCTGGGGGGAATCTGGGTTAGTTGTGCTCACACATGCAAAAACTAACCTGGTTTACGTTAACCCAGGTCGAACCTGGGTTAATTTGTGTAGTGTGAACAGGGCTAAAGTGTTGATAAATGAAATACAAAAGAAACCAGCTAATTGGGGCCCAAAAGATGACCCTACATTGCAATAGAGGCATTAAATATTGGTGGGAAGTTGCCAACCAATTGATGTAGAAGGTTTGTACAAAGTCCCAAATAACATCTCTTTGCTATTGCAGCTCTCCTTCAGGGCTCATAAAAAAAGTCATGAAAGTGTTTCTAATACCTATACTTAAATTTGTCCCTCTGTTAGTTCATTGCTGGCCAAGGATATCGTTAGGTTCGACAAGTTTCATGGTCTCGTTATAATCTTTACTTTGAAGAGTCTCGTTATAATGCAAGGACGGAAAGAACAAAAGCAAGTGGCCATAAAGCATAAAACTATGATATATACAGCAGTACGCTATTTTGCACTGGAAATTGATCGTATATAGTAGTGAAAAAGAAAGGAAATGAAATGATGGAATCGTATAAGTGGCGGTACTAATAAGCCGGGAGCCTGGAAAACTTTTTAAGATTAAGTAAGCGAGTGGTCGGAAGTTTGGGCTAACTGTGCAGCAACCAGCATAAATACAAAAAACTCCAATCAACATCCCTGGAAGCAAATACTTTTCGGAATCTTGCCACATGTTCAGTATTATATCTCATTGATTATTTAGTTAACTCAAAACAAGAACCAACTTTTTGTAGGTTCATACTAGACAATTTGAAATTTTGATAAGCGGGGACCCAATTAACAGTGGTGGATTTGGAAAATTTTTCGAAAAACAGGCGGAGGAGATGCTTATTTTACAAGTTTGAGCTCCCTGTGTAAAGAATATTTGCCACCTCAGTAAGCGATGCTGCTTATGGCAACAACAGAATCTTTTCGGATCAATATTTGATGAAAATCTCGGTAAGGCATATTTCTCATGGTTTTGAGCAAAAAAGAATCATTTTTGATCAAATTTTGATGCTTTTGTTTTTTGACTTTAGCTAAACTGATTTCTTTACGTGAAACTCGATATTCTGCCCTTTAGATTGCTTAAATATAGCAGATAATTCACCCTTTGCTACTAACCGCCTTTTGTGGAGTTTTTGCTTTTTCTGAAGACCTCACTGTGAAAAACAATTTTTCGGCCTACTACACAATTTCAAATTAAGTTTCCACATCTTCCGATTAGCCTAGGTCAAATAGCTGCGTTAATTGTTGTAGTATGACAGTTACACTTCATAAAATTCGGTCCTAGAAGTTTAAGGAAATAGTATCTTATAGGGAGAATTTCATCCTCAGTTTTCACATCGAGAAAAAAACAACTAAATCAGCATATGCTAGACTTCTAGGAGCGAGGAACTGAAGGCATATGAAATAGAAAATCAATTTATTGACCTATAAGAATACAATGTTAGATACTAAATCTCCTTTTCTTATTACTAAAACGGTGTTGTTACTAGACCGACCTCCCTGCTGATAGGAAATACATGCTGAAATCCTCGTCAAATATCAGCAAATCAAATTTTAAGTATTCACTCCTGGTTATTACGTCATTCGAGCTGAAAACTTTCCAATTCGATCAAATCTTTTACATTTGAATTTTCCTTGAACTGGAAGTGAACGGAGCTGAGAAAGGAAAACCTTTGGTCAAACACTGTCAACTGTGGATCATAAATACTGCTGCAAGGTCTATCAGATTTATTGCAGGTTGACCAAAAAGTCTCAACTTTTACTTGCCATCACAACAAACTCTGATAAAAGTTTTGCATGAAATGCGCTGCAATGGATTCATTCCAACTAGACTTCGGTTCAATGACGTCAATCAACAAAGTTATCAAAAAAGAGAAATTATCCAATCTACACATCTCATATCTGAGCTGGATATGTCCTTTCTACTCTGCAAAACAGCTTGATGGGAAAACTCCTACAATTGTTTTAGCAAGAACACCTGCAAGTTCGCCTAAAAACTAAAATCTATTTCTACTGAGAGCAAAAGCATACAAGATACTATTTTCAGCACCTGCAAGTGTTTGCAAAAGTAAAAGGTAATTCCGCTGACTGAAGGCTGAGTGATCTCATGATAATATATTGTGAAAATGATATAATTGATAAATTAGATATATCACAACTTGCCAATCTTTGGGCCAATGCAAAGTTGTACAGAAATACTTTTAAGTACTTTTTACTCTTTGGAAGAAAGTACTTTACTTAAATTTCTTGCTTTTCATTGGAATTTTCGTTGATTATTTGCTGTCGGTTTTAAGGAAAACAGCAAAAATTCGGAAAAAATTGTTCTAGAACCGCCAATACTTCAGGAATCAATTTGCCCCCATTTACAAGGTACATACCAACTACATTGTTGCCAGTTTTAAATGCAAAAACATGGAAGATTTGATAATTTTGCAACTTTCGTCTTTCATATGATGCAATAGAAGCTATTATCAACTTAAAGTTACTTCGCATTTCTTTCGAAACAATTTCCGCTATTCCAATTATCATTTTTTGCTCATTTTTATGAGATTCTATAACCTACAACGATTGTATTTCCATCACTGCTTTCCTGTCTCAGGGGTAGCTTCTAGCAAAATGATTTTAGAACATTGGTATTCTCGTTCTCAATATCACATCTCATTTTCATGAGATAACTGACGTAATTGTGAAAGCGGTCTATTGTTCCTAGTGCTTCGATCGCTAGCCTCAAATTAACTGCAAGGGTAACGTTTGCAACGGGCCTGAATTTGAAATTCATTACGTGACGAAGAGCTGTCCCTTCTGCAATTATAGAATAGAACAATGATTATGTCAATACTGCAACCAACTAAAAGTGCAACAATTATTTATAATGTAATGACTCATATTTATAGATGATAGAAATAAGAGTTAAACTCACCAATATCTTTTTCTGTGCATGGTTCTAAAAACGAAGAAACTCAATGTCAACTCGTAGCATCATCACTGATTTTCAACACTACTGCCCAAAACATCTAGATAATCAGCTACACAAGCAGAAAAATCATAACTAATCATAATAATTACTTGATATGTTTCTGACAAAAATCTTTTATACTTGATGTGTGATGAGAATTCTCATTACCTAATTTCTTCATAGTAATAATCATTCTTTATTTAAAATATTCATTACATCAAGTTGGGAATCGACTGTTCACTTTTTCTATTATCAGATACTTTCGTCTCAGAGGAGACAAGAAGAACCTGACTGCAATGCAAATAATATCATTCCTATCAAGAACTTTTTCAGCCTCAGAAATTTTAATTCTCAATAACTCCTACTTGTCCTTCTCTTACTGTTCGCACGGCCTCACTCATTTCTCTCCTCATTGATTATACCTTCTACATATCCATAATTGCGGAGAACTTATTTGAAGCTAGGCTATAATGCGAATATGTGTGGAATTTGATCATGGGCGTAAGGAAGCCTCTCCATTTAGAGGGGCCTTACACTATATGCCTAAAACAGAAAAGTGCAAACTTCCGCAACCCAACAGACCCTTATTAAGCAGCGGGGGGGGGAACAGCGCCGTTGATATTCAGCAACTTAACAAGCAAAAGGAGTGATGAAGAGGTGATAGATAACAATGCAATTTCATCAACTTACGTGGCATTGTTTTATCCATCAATTGCTGTTGAATTTCTTCGATCCGATTCTCAAACTTTTCATCTATTTTGTCGACTTTTTCTTTCAATTCTGAAAGGAAAAAAGCTGTAATTCTCGATTTCTCAAAAATTGCTCTGGGGCACTGGGATACCCTTGAATTCCTTCCTTCCTCGATTATCTACTTTTCATCTATACAAGAGGAGCCAAGATTCTTCCTTTATTTTGTCATTGTTTGAAAGCAATTGAATACCTTAACTTTCTTCAGATAGCATAAACGTTTGAAAATAGTGCAATCTAACAAACTTATTACGTCAGATGCATCGTTATTAGTTAATGGTAGCAGTTATAGTGGAATATGAGTAAAGGAATATACACCAATTTCATCACGCTTTACTCTTACAATTCTTGATAAACTGTAGGCCTTTGTATTTAGAAAATCATACCATAGTAATGTCTAGTATGCTCAAATATATGCAGACCTTTGCTCAATTAAACATGCATGCAATTAGGGAATCATGCACAGAATAGTCCCACTCGAGGAGCAATTTACTGATTATAATCTCGTACGCTTTTTAGAATAATCGCAAAATAAAATTTAATCTTTAGTCTCAAAATTTTCAAATAATCTTGAAACAATCTCAAAATAACCATTAAATTTTTAAAATAACCTTATAATCTAAAGATAATCCCAAAATAATCGCAAAAGAATACACTCTATGTCCCACATGTAACAGACACTATTTCACGGGCTAAAGCTTGTGCAGTTGAATTATCCGCAAGGTGTAATATGGTGTTGAATTCTAATGATAACTGATCCCTCTTAATCAGTCTAGAGGAGATTGTCAACCATGACATTGAAAATGATGAAGAAGATAACGAGGAATCAGATGATGGCTATGCTGTCAATAAGGAGTCTTCCGAATTGCCGATCGTAGCACTAACAGATGAAGATATGCTGGCAGTAAGGGAAGATTTATCTCAAAATAAAATGCGCGAAATGCCAACTGCAAAAGGCTCCTTGCAAACTTATGAAAAAGCTATTCTCGATGTGAAAGGAAAGCATTTCGCGATTGCTGCAAGCAAAGGCAAGAGTAAATTCATTCTTTATAACAACAGTTATATACGCAAAACAACTGCATTATATTGGGTGCAAAAGGGTACAAAGCTGTCTGCTGATCGCTTGCTGCTTGTGAGAGCTGCCCAACCGAAGCATATCTACACCACTCCAGAGTCAAGAGCAGTTTTAGATAATATGATTTCATCTGGGGACCTGTGTATTTTTAAAGAGTGGACTGCTCACAATGCTTGATTGGATGAGGTCTCCAATTTTCTTATTTAGAGGGTACGAAGAGACGGCGACAATTTTCGAGTGACTTGGTGGACCTATCGAAAGATTCGGTGAATAATATTGGTGTTTACGATAATTGGTTTGGCGCAATCCACCCAAGTGATGCAGATGAAGACGTTTCATTTAAACCAGTTGATGTGCCATTCACTTGGGGCTACATCGCTGCAAAAACGTATGTGGCAACTATTGACGAATGCATGATTAGAAACAGTGAAAACCATTCAATTTGTATCCCGATTAAGGAAATTGAAGCAGTCCTTCCACGTTGGCGTACGCTGATGTCGCTCAATATCATTTGAGTATTCAATAAAAAACGTGATTTTACGTGATTATCAAGAACAATAAGCATTGGCACCGTATTCAGGGTGTCCTGAAAACTTTTTCATTTTCGCTCTTTTAATTAAATCGAGAAAACAGCATATGCAATTTTTCATCGAATGTTACCTGAGTCAACTTCTGAGGATATGTCAAATCAACTGTTAGCAAACCAGTGTCATTAAACTTTTTAGGATGAATGAGAATGATTCATTTTGAAAATGAGGATGAATGAATGAGAGACAGGTTGGGGACTACGGGATTGCACAGCTTTTTTCAAAATCCAAATTTTTGTTGTCGAAATAATCAAGATGAATGACACTCTATACTTCATGTTCAATACAGTGACAAAATGAAAATAATCCCAACATAATCCCAACAAAATCTCAAAATAATCTCAAAATAATCTCAAAATACTCTCAAAATAATCTCAAAATACTCTCAAAATAATCTCAAAATAATCTTGAAATAATTATGATCATCTCGAAATAATGACAGAAATCTCAAAATAATCACAGTAATCTCAAATTAATCACAATAACCTCAAACTAATCTTGAAATAATCTTTCAATCACAAAATAATCCCATGAGAATAATAATCTCGTACATTGTTTTGGTAGTGCTTTTCCCCTCGGTCCCACTGAATACACGACTGAACAAAGTCATTTTGGGTATTATTATATTACTAAGGTACATTATTATCAATTGTTTCGTTGAAAGTCTAACAAGATTGACATCATTAATAGTTTACCTGTAAGTGACTGATTGAATTGGTCATTGCGATTCTTCTCCTCTTCCAGTCTCTGCCTCAAATTAGCTGTCGATTGTGTGTCAATTGGCATCTTTCCAATGTCATCAATTTCCTTTTCTGCATCTGCATCTGCATCAAATATATTCTTTGCTACACTTTTCAATTTATCTACTATTGCTGTAAAATCATGCGATGGGCATGACATCTGCGGTAAATGGCCAAAGTACTCATTTCTGGTTTCCCTGATGATGTCAATCTCTTCACTGATGCGCAGTGGTGGGATTCGTGTCTCTTTGGGATTGCGGCATTGATCAATCAAATTGAGATTGGAATATAAGAAAACATAAACCAATATAGTGGTGTCCCATTTCTGTTCATCTCCTGCTTTCAATCTGTCTGCATACCTTTTATCAACCTTTGCTATTTTAGCCACCAAAGCATTTCCACTTATAATGTTACTTTGCCATTTCTCATTCGGATATTTCTTTTCCCATTTCGTTATGAACAACTTTCGAAGATAGTGTGGGACAACATCCAAAACGATTCTGGCAATCTTTACAAAGTTCTCCTTTTCATTTGATAATTCTGTACTAATTATACCATCTAGGGTAATATTAAGAGGAAATTTTTAATATGTATGTGCATGACATTCTTCTACAAAGATAGACAAAGAATGACCAGTTTATGGTCTCGAATATCAATGGCTCAGCTCTTAACTTGACAATCGCAGGCAGTGCTGCATGGTGAACGGTGTCACTTCAGATACAACAACAATTTGCATAGGGGTACTGCAAGGATCCTCCCTGGGACCTCTCTTATTTTTGCTTTATATAAATAATCTTACATTCGCTCTAAGTAAAGCGCATGCAACTATGTATGCCAATAATACGGCTATATTATTCTCTTCTAATAACATTGAAGAGATTAACACCGACGTCAATGCAGAACGAGCCTGCCTTGAGAAATGGTTGCAAAAGAATAACCTTTCCTTGAATATCGTCAAAATACAAGCCATGATAATTGGTTCTGCCCAAAAATTAGGGCAAATGAGCAAAACGTCAGATATCACCACTTTCTTTCAACTTAATGGAAATGAAATTGATAGTGTTCATAAAACTAAATATCTTGGTGTAATGCTTGATGAAAAGTTAAAGTGGAGCAAACAAGCAAAGTTCCTTCAAAAGAAAATGTCACAAGACCTTGGGCTTCTAAAATGTGCTAAACAATGTGGTTATGGAAGTAGTGTATTGTTGAGCCCAACTTGAGCTATTGCTGCTCAGTTTGGGGGTGCTGTAGTGATACCAGGCTGAACACTCTGCAAAGGTTGCAGAACAGAGCTGCAAGAATTGTCACGAACAGTCTATTTGATTCATCAGCTGCTCCCTTATTGTAAAGATTAGGATGGCTTCCTGTTGATAAGATAGCCCAAAGAGAGATCTCTAGCATGGTATACAAATCTTTTAATGGACTTACTCCCTACAATCTGTCAGATCTTCTCAAGCTTATTTGTTGTTCACAATCGGATCTTACGAAGTATCAAATGCGATCTAGCTATGTCTCTAATGAGAACAGCGTATGGACAAAATTCTTTTGCTTACCGTGGAGCTAATACATGGAGCAACATTAATAATGATGCAAAATTAGCCTGTTAAATCCAGTCATTAAAAGCAAAATACAAGGCTCATAATTGATTTTATTCAAGGAAAGCTATTTTAAATATTCTATACATTTTAAGTTTCATCATTTCATATTCTTAAAGTTTTTGTAATTTTATTCATAGTAAAAATAACTGGAGATTGAGTTTAAGTTGCAGGGCTCATTGAAAAGAATTTATCATAATTGAATTGAACCCTGTGTAAAGAAATGTTAAATAATGCTTTTTAAAAATAAATACAATCAAAATTATTGATAATTTACTAAAAAATAATGACATTCTGATAACATTAAAATTTTAATAATAAAAGTATTAACCTTTTTAATGTTAGTGTTACAATATTACTGAATACTACTAATACATGCTAACATACAGCAATACCACTGCATTCCGAAAATGCTGCTGCTGGTTGCAAGCCATGCAGGCAAGATGGTTGTCAGAGTACCAATTGGTTATGATAATGTTGAACTGTCTTATGTTGTTTCACAGTTTTACATCATCTGGGAGAAAGACCTAGATCGTGGGTCCCTTGAATCTAAAGGATTTAATTTCATATCTAGAATTTTTGACATTAGGGATATAAAGAGAATCATTCATGCCGAGGTCATAGTCAGAAGGTTTTGGAATAAAGTAATCTTTCATGAAACAGGGTTCAATAAAGAATAATCCATATAAATATAAAAAAGTTATTCATTTATTAATTTGCAGATCAATGGAAAATACAACAAGTTGTGCCAACAGCATTACAGTAATTAAGAGCGGTGTACAGTCTGAATGGATCGTAAATTCAAAGCTGGGGTGAAGGCTCTTCTTGCACACGCATGTTTTTGGAAATTTAATTAATCCACTTAGTTATTTAAGAAAATGAGAAATTCGTTCAGTAAGGAAGGTTATCTTAATACCTTAGACTAGGTCTTTTCAATTAAAATTTGCAAAGCGCCATTTTGGCAATGTTAGCAAGCAAAAGGTGCCACAGTTAAAAACTACACCTGCTTCCTGAGGTACATGCTCTTCAGTAGTTACCGGAAATAAAAAGTCTCATGCCATAGAAGTACAGTTTCATGCATCGGACAACATTCCCACTTAGAATTGTCAAACAGTTAGTGGTAAAATTCATTTCTTATTTTCTTTTTTTCTGAGTGCACTTGTTGCGCCCCACTTCGCATGACCAAATGCTAAACGATTGGCATGTGCCGCTACCAGGGAAGCAATGCCTTATAACTTGTGAACTAACATTGCCTCAATAGCTTTTGACATACATTTTATTTTCAATAATAAATATTCATCTACAACAGCATCGTACTTCTCTACGCCCAACTCAAGTCATAGCAAGGGAACTTACATGCATTGCATTCCTCTTCTAAACCTTTAAATCGAAATCTTTAAAACAATTGCAAAAAACATACCTGATTCTCTCTCCATATCAGCTTCATCCATACTGCTGGCTAAGGCTAGAAAGAAATACAATTTTAATGAACCAGATATGTAAAATGTAGTACATCATAATTCCTAGTGAGGGTAATAATAAGACACATTGAAACACGATAGGCTCTAAATAAAACAATTTTAAAAAATATACCTAATTCTCTCTCTTTGTGAGCTTCATCCATACTGCTTTCTGATCCTAGAAACAAATACAATGCTACTGAACCTGATGTGGAGAATGTAGTAGATCCAAATAATTAGTGAGAATAATAATATGACTTATTAAGGCACGAAAGGCTCTTCATCAAGCAATTACTAAAAGCATACCAAATTTTCTCTTCTTGTGAGCTTCATCCAGGTTGCTTTCTGATGCTAGAAAAACATACAATTTTAATGAACCAGATATGGAAAATACAGTAGATCTAACTAACTAGTGAGGTTAATAATAAGACACATCAAACCACGATAGGCTCTTAATAAAACAATTATAAAAATCATACCAAATTTTCTCTTCTTGTCATCTTCTTCCATACTGCTTTCTGATACTGCTAGAAACAAATACAATTTTAAAGAACCAGATATGGACAATGCATTAGCTTTTACAAATAACATGACCTATTCAAGTTGAACATTGAATCCACACCATACAGGGCAAGTAGAAGTAACATAGCTGCCAAGATGTTGGGTGGACATACACGTATACATAGCTAAGCAAACGTTAGGATGGATCTGGAGGCTTGCTCGCAGAACCATTTCTGAGGTTAATGCAATCTCGAACGTCTGAAAACGCCTTTTACAAAATAGAATGTTCTTTCTTTCATAACTGAACTTCATGCGGATACTGAGAACCTGATCTCAATCCGAAATGGGTTCAATTGCCTGACTGCCCTTCAGATTTACCGATTGGGTAAAGATTGTAGGTGCTACATCCCCACACCACCCGAGATTTACGTGCCTGAGTATAAGTGCCCAGCAGACCTTGCCAAATCAACATCCGCTAACAAAAATGTAGGGAACTCCTCTAGTAAACATTCAACAACATAAGTCTCCAAATCCTCAAGAATGACAGTCATAAGTTTATATTTCAATTCCAAATATAATAGTAAACAGATGTAATTGGCAAGTATTCAAATCATTTGGCTAATAATATAGATCAATTAAATACCTGAATCGTCTCCAATGAGAAAACAATTAATTTGCACTCCTTGAACTGTGCATAAAGATGAAATGTTATCGCTTAGAAACAAGGCGCTTCACGCATTCAACTTCCTCTTTCTAAGATCAGATCTGCAAGAAAGACAATCAAGAATCAAAGCTACGCCTGACTTCCATTCTGCTTCTATTAACACCACAATGTAGTAAATATGGATATACCCAAACATGGTAGTCGCACTTTAATATACTCTCTTTTTTGTCAGGAAATAATTTATAAGAAAGTAGTATTCAGCTGCTCAAAAAGTTATGAAGGTTCGTTACTGAATTATTGAGACTTTAGAAAGTTTTTTAGCGTTGATGTATATAGAATTCAATTTTTCTGTGTACGAAATGCCATTTATGCGACGTAGGCTACCCTCTAACAATTCCAGTTCTTTTATTTACCAAGATTTATCATCATTTCCAGTGTACGTGGAGCCTTTTCACTTTCCACTTATATGCATACGCAAAATATTGGAACTCAAAAACTTTTGCTGAGACAGTCTTAAGAAAGTCTTGATACTGCAATCGTGCAAAGGTCAAGAAAGTTTCAGTGCTGGGCAAAACACAACTTTCTTGCAAAAAACCGTGTACAACTTGCTTAGCCTTCGCTTAAAATTATTCACATACTGCTATCCGCAACTATCTTAAGAGTGTAACAGACTTCAACTAATCAACACTAGGCAACAATATTGTAAGTAGTTCATCTAACCTGAACAACAAAATAAATATGCAAATCCTCAAGAATGAGAGTCATACTTGATAGGCCTTGCGTACACACTGGACCTCTTCTATCCGATCCAGTTTCGCTGTACTATCCGTACTAGCTTGTGTCTGATAGAATGTGAATCGTCTCCAGTAAAAAAGCAATTAATATCCAACTGAACTTATCTGTCTTGTAACCAAGCCTCGATCTGTGTTTGCCTTCGAGATGATATCCACTAGAAACAGGGTCTTCACGAACTTAACTTCCTTCCTTAAACACTGCGATCTGCAAGAATGACTATGAAGAATGAAAGCCATCCCCGCCCTCTATTCACAACCATAATGTAAGGAATATGGATATATCCAAATATGGCAGTCGCATTATAATGTATGGGAAACTCTGAAAACACACTTCACGTAGCAACAGAGATATACATCAGACACTTTTGTTATGGCTAAAGTTTTGTTCACACAAGCTAACCCAAAGAAGGAAACCCGCTAGTAAAAATTAATAATGCGCTATTTACCTACGCGTATATTCTATACCTTACATGCAGATTATTTGAGTGGAATCTACTCTCTTTCACTCCACCTGTTCGACGCGAACTCCACGTGTTACAGGGCGTCACATGACCTTAAAATAATGCGCTATGATTGGTTAAGGTCTTATCTTTGTTAATTGAAACGCAAAATCTTGGAAAGCTCTGTGGCCGTTTGCTGCGTATGTGATGAAACCTTTCTATTAGTTGAAATCTAGAAAAGTTCGGTGATTCCACCTCTACCAATCTACCATTGAATGACATAGACAAAATAGACGTTTATGATATGCCGGTTGAGGGTAGACTTGGAGGTCACGCTGGCAAAGACTTTAATCAATTTAGGCCGTGATGGTAGTGTTTGCTTTCACGAAAATCCTGTTCTTTATTGTATGAGCATTGTATCACCTGTAGCAGACTATTTGAAGGGTCACGAGACCACCACTAGCATGTGGATTTTGCGTCGAAAGGTGGATTGATTGATTCAGCCTACAGCGAAAGGGGGAGAGGGAGGGAGGGAGGGAGAGTGAATGAGAGTGAGTGCATGAGTGAGCTGGAGAGAGAGAAACTTCTTTCTTATGAAATGAGATTTCCTTACTGCTTGTGTACATAAATTTCAAAGCTTCTAGAGACAAAGTTACATTTCATAGCAACTTGACTCTTCCTTTGCTATATTTTTTCCATTTCAAGACATATGCAAAGATATTTGTATACAAAATCTTTCAATCTTATCTACAGTTTTATCAACGCTATCTTGTTCTTGTGGATTTTAAATGGTGTTGTGATACATTGTGTTATTTGAAACCTGCAATCTTTATTTTTCCTTATCTTATGGACACCGTGAGGGTACTGGAAGACCATTTTCTAATGAGACTTTAATTTTAGCACAGACAACATCTTTCAATACTTTGATCAACTATTAACAGAATTTCTTAAAGCATAGAAATATCAGTCTTTGTTAAAGAAAGGAGCGTATTACTTAACCAAGTGCTATTTCAGGTCTTTCTTTACCGAATTGTAGAGGGAAGAGCTGAAGCATCAATTCATTTCAAAGGAACAAACTTTTTGTTATTTACATCTATATAATGAGACATTTTTCAGTTCTTTTACCAATTTACAAACGAACCGTGAATGCTACTGAAATTCCACTTGTGTTATGTTTTGGACATTAGAAGAGAATCTACTATACTACATCACTAAATCTCTATAACTCGTGCGTGAATTGATATGAAAAGAAATTTCATAAGAAGACCTAGGCAACTCTCAAAAAATACATTTAAGGCGTAAATGGTGCTCATTCGATCATTTTCGTTCATAGTAATTGAATAGTCAGCTACTACAGTTATCAGTTAAATCTTTATAGTTGATTATTACCCAAATAAAAATTAATACAATACTCATTAGCAATAATCCTTTTCAGTAGAGGGAAATTCTACTATTATTTGTTTGTCAACATTGAGCAGAAATGAAATATGGTTGTTTAACGTTTAAGAATGGACTTGCTCCAAAGCAATTCTTTCATTTTAGCCTTGACACAACTGAGACTTTATCCATTGTTAGAAGTAGCAATGCTATTATATAGGCAATTCTATTGCAGCAGCAAATACATACTTTTAAAAGTATTTACTGATGCATATGACAGCTTTTATCAAATTTTATATTCGTGTGTGCCTCTGTTGTCATAAATTATTGCCGTTTTCATTCAGAGATCGTCATTTGTTTTACAAGCAATACTCAATATGAATGCACATGTAAAGCCGAATCTTTTTGAGGCTCTGAATCAAATATCGAATATCTTTTTATCAAATTTCGTCTGTCGAGCACCATGAATTAGCTAACTTAGCTTTAGAGCAATTTTAGCCATGTTTCGGCTGTAAAACGTAGGGTAGCGTTATTGAGTAAAGCATAGCCACAAACCATGTGCTCATATGCAATACGCTATATACAATAACCCATATGCATGTCCCCTATTACCATATTTTACAGAGTTCGTTGGCAACTACGTAGCTCTAAATCTCCTGTAAATAATACACTGGGGCTGCACATAAGTTACCAGGGGGGTATAGACATTTCCTACTGCCGGAGATAGTCTCTTTTGCCTACTAAGATATAGAGTTTTAAACGTTTTGCATCAGCGGTTGGACATTGCATATAGAGTCAATTCACTATTAGACATATAGAGCATGGGGTAGTTCCAGTAGCAGTGAATGGCAATGAGAACCAACTGAACGGGAGATGTACTATAGAAGTTGTGGAAGTGAAATAAGACGACTATATGTATCAATGATTATGAGCTATCAGTCTGGAATCGGCATTGTGGAAGCTTAATAAAGGTGTCATGAATGGCTTCAAGGTCCCTCTGCATTCGCAATGATATCCCATCATATCACAACAGGGGTAGCAATGTATATAAGGACAAAGAAATATCCTACAGTGAGAGCTGGTTATATTGATCTTGCACAACTAATAGTGATACTTACTACCGTGTGGTGTCCATCTAGAACAATAAAATCCTATAAATAGTGGCAGAGCCACTAAACTGGATGGAAATACATACTTTAACTATTTTGAAAATGTAGTAAATGTAAGTATAGACTATGAATTTATTAAATATATTATGGTATAAGCATAATATCGACATAAAGCTACCAAAATACAATTTGAGATAATTTTTGGCTCGCTCATCCAAGTGGCATGAAAATGTTAGAATAGGTTTAGGCCTATTTTCATTTCTTGGCCATCTAGTGTTAAATATGATCTCATTTTCTATGAAATCTCATAACCTTGCCATATCAACCATTTTTTCAGTTTTCATTAGCCTCTTTTGTGGGATTGAAGATGATCAAGCGCGTATCAGATTAATTAAGTGCTTTTTTGGCTTATAGTAAATTGAAATGACAACAAAATGAAATTATTTCTATTAAAAAAGTTATGAAAGCTGGTTGTGCAACAATTGTTTTTAAATAGCAAATAAAACTAATGCTACTCTGACTCTCCAGTGCTCACAAACCTTCTGTCATTATTTCTTTACGTCTCCTTTTGCAACAAATCGGATCTTTTTCACACTCAGATGGATTTTAGGAAGTTCAACTTGTTGACGCAATAAACTGATTATGACATTTGCTAACTAATGGACGAGTACCCATTTGATAATGATAAACATCACTTAATCTAAGGAAAAACAGATCATTATTGTAACCAACCATGGATGAAAAAGAGATGAACAACTTACCAAGTCCTTCATTAATTCAATATTAAAGTTCTTGCAGCCAGCCAAACTACGAGCTTACAGAGGTTTTGCAAAACATTATAACCACAGTGTGCAACGAAGACATAACGCATATCCTGTTCTCATGGCAACGCCAAATTCAAACAATTCATAAGTACAAAATGAATGGTGATTGGAAAAAAGGCTTTCTTCGACAAATGGTGCAGATACTAGATCAAATATTTCCTAAAACCTATTTCTATAACCTTCATCTGCAATTTTTCTAAATTCGAAGATTTAAGTCGTTTTTAAAGGGATCTGAAAAGGTTTACATGAAATTTGTGTGCAACCATAGTATGTTTAGCTTATGCATTAATAAAAGCCCACGCGTTGCCAGGAACGCTTAATTGAGGCTGGTGGGAAAGATACCTGCTTCAACAGTTAAACATTTGAATTGATGCGCAGGTTGTGCATTGTAGATATCTAACTCAGTCAAACCACTGGTCTATACTATGCAAAAGAAAGTAGATTGTCATTGCTCAGGGGAGACCTGATTGGTAGAGGTATTAATTAACTGTTATCTTTAAAGAGAAAACAGTGGATGCATCTTTTTACATAGCGAGGCTGCAGAGTTAAAATGGTTAATCGTCATATATGACATCACAGGAAATCTGTTATATCTGTGGTACTATTTGATGTTGAGGAAATAGCAATATATTGATAGTTAAGACATCTCGCTACAAAATTAATGTAGTCACTTATGATATTTGTAGAAAAAAGGTGCTGATTTTTTCTATTTTTTGTTCAACTTTTATGTGGATGGCAAACAGTCATGTTTGATACTATGTAACTGCTTGTGCTCGGTTGGCACTACAAAGCAGAATAATTTTGTAACAGTCCAGCACAAATCCTGGTGTTCAGTACAATATCGAGAAGTTATCTGAAAAAAATTTCTCTCAATTCTAAAGTGGCATGGTCTCAAAAGCTACGTTTTGAGCCCTCCTGTTGAAATTTACCGCTGGTGATATGCTAAGATCGGTATCTAGTAGGAGTGAGCTTAAGTACAGCTGTGTAAACAAGAAATGTCTGATTGAATTAAGAATGAAGAGTATATTTGTACACACACTCAATTACCTAACAGTTCGTGCTCTATATTGTAGACATCCACATCATCTGAACAGCTAATTCTTGATCATTTTGATGTATTATACTTCTTATTAATGCTTTTAAGCTACATAACTTCTAATGTTGTGCTTTGAAAGTCTGATCAAGCAGTGCATAAATTGTATGTGCTACTTTAACCCAAACGCATTCTGGGGGATTATTGCATAACATGTATATCAATCAGTTTCTTCATTAATTATGTTAGATATTTTGAATTTGAGAAGTTCTTGAAATAATATGGAACTTTGCCTTATCTTCGAATCTGGAGTTTACTTGTCTATCGCTCCTGCCCATCTGCAATTA
>OLMO02000262.1:778641-822143 GCA_900291935.2 Cassiopea xamachana | reverse complement strand
GCCAGCAATGAAAGTGGTGCAAAGATAGCCAGCAATGAAAGTGGGCAAATCTCTACTGAAATGCAGGTTTCATTCTGTCCAATAAAAAGAACTTTTCAAAAAGTTATTTCTAGGCATTACACCATTTTACGTNCCTGACTACGCTACCATTTTGACTTTACATAGTGGACCCCGATCACGTGACATAGCGAGCTCTCTAGTCCTATTATCTCTATGGTAGCAGACCTCCAATCCGAATTGTCAACAAAAGGATATCAGTATGCAGATGACACAACATTGTACATTCATGCCAAGCCTAAGAACCTCGAGATTTTACAAACGACAACATCAGATATGCTATCACAACTGAGTGATTGATCCGATAGGAACAGCCTTGCATTAAATAGTACAAAGACAAAGCTTATGATAATTTCTACAAGAGAAATGTCTGCCAAACACAACCTTGAAGATTTCAAACCTGACATCTACGTTAAAGAAAAGAAATTAGATAGAACTGATACATGCAAGCTTTTGGGCATACATTTGAATGATCATCTAACTTGGGATAATCATATAAAGATCATTACTGGCTCTTGCTACGGTACGCTAGCTATTCTAAAGAAATTGAAAAAGATGGCACCCTTCAATCTACGAAAGCAACTTGCAGAGTCACTCATCCTCTCAAAAATTGACTATAGAGATCAAGTCTATACTCCTCTCACTGTTGCACAGCATAAACGCTTGCAGAAAATACAATTCGCTGCAGCATCTTTCGTAACTGGTNTAGAACTGATACATGCAAGCTTTTGGGCATACATTTGAATGATCATCTAACTTGGGATAATCATATAAAGATCATTACTGGCTCTTACTACGGTACGCTAGCTATTCTAAAGAAATTGAAAAAGATGACACCCTTCAATCTACGAAAGCAACTTGCGGAGTCACTCATCCTCTCAAAAATTGACTATGGAGATCAAGTCTATACTCCTCTCACTGTTGCACAGCATAAACGCTTGCAGAAAATACAATTCGCTGCAGCATCTTTCGTAACTGGTAATTATGTAAAGGATTCAACAACGATTTTGAAACTGGGATGGCTACCCATAAAGGAAAGGAGGGAACTCAATCTTTTAAAAACGACTTTCAAGGCGATGAACTATAAATCCTGGCCAACATACCTAACACTTGAGGAAAGAAAGTCTACCAGAGAGCTGCGATCAAGCAGTGCAAGATCACTTGTGATCCCAAGGGAAACTGGAACTTTTCAGGATAGGGCGGCAAAACTGTTTAATTCTTTGCCCGAACATATAAGAAACTGCCGTATCTACAATAAGTTCCTAACATTATCTAAAGAATTTTTAAAAAATAAAATTGTTACATAAGTTTTACATAAGTTTTCTTTTTTTTTTAATGAGGTATTATAAGTTTATGTAAGAGTATATTCCAATGTATTATAGACAACTTTTTTTATTCAGGACAATCTGTACTTTTAATTAAAGGCAACATTTTAGGTAGTATTTAACAGAGAATAGCCATGTTATGTGGATCTGTTAATATCCATTATTATTATTATTATTATTATTATTATTATTATTATAGTGTTGATTGAATTATATGAAGTTTGAAAAAAAAAAAATTATTAAACCAACTACAAAAATAAAAAAGAAATCGTTCCAGACACATGTTATTTTCCCATAATGCTAGAACAAAACTGGGTGGCCCATATTACTCCAATAGCTTAGAGAAATATGACATGCTTTGCTTCTAAGTAGAAATAGTTGCTATCCTCTGGTAATAGCCGCATACTCCTTCAGCTTCCACCACTTATCGTGTTTCAAATCATATTTTATCATTGCCTGACATGAAGTTCTAATTATGGCATTAATTAATTATGATCTACCCCTAGACGTGTTCTTCCTCCAAGTTCGTTAGTTTTCACAACAGAAAAGACTAATTATGACTACCTGCTAAAAGAATTGTTGACGTGAACTAAAATGACATCTATGAACACAACTGGGGCACGCAGTTTTGAGAAACTAATAAAAACAGAAGTGACTCATACTACCCCGATCACCCATATTGCCCCAGACTATAACTACCCTATAAGAGAAATATGTAAAGAGCAAGGGAAGCCAGAAGAGCAAATAGAAAAGTTACAGGAGAGAAAATAACGTGGTAGACATGAAAAACATTAGGACAATGAAATTCAAATACCATAGAAAGAATTTTTAAACAATATTTCAATGTTATCATTGTCCTCTCAGTTTAGAGAATGAAACAATAGACGCTCAAACTTGTGTTGGTGTTAGCTAATTGATTGAGATTCATATCAAGGGCGGATCTAGGGTGAGTTCCAAGAGTTCTAGAACTCAGTCAGAAGTTATGAGTCATAAGAAAAGATAAATAAAGAATTCTTTTTTCTTTCAGGGAAAATATTTTGAGCTGCAACTTTTTATTGTGTATCTGCTCTTTCTAAAAAATGCACATAAAAAGTTATATACCTCTCGCTTCAGCCACCAAGCTAAATGCCCTCGGAAAAATATTTCAAATTCTACCCGCTGTGCTCAGTGGCCGATAATTGTTTCCTCTTTCTCGAATCTTGTAGGATTAGAATTCTTCGAAACTGTGTTCAGAACTGCAACATGTGTGTTCAGGGGTCGCGGCGCGAGTACTTGAGTGGGGGGGGGCCAGAAATTCGATAAAATTTTAAATCTGCCCCACTATGCTTGGATGACAGATAAAATTGTGCGTCCCAAAGAGCTTTTGATACCCCCCGAAAACAGCCCTTTATACCTCAAATTATGAACAAAAATTTATAAATACTTACTAACGAAGAACAGTAAAATACAGATGCGCAAATTTCATCTTAGCAAAAAGTGGGGGGGCCAAGGCCCCCCGGCCCCCCCGTCGCCGCGACTGCTGGTGTTGTCGATTGTGTTTGGAACTGAGACATCTCTATTGTAATCATGTTTACAACTTACACCTATGGGTCACAAGTGACTGATATCTTTTGTTTTCAGTGTTTAGAACTGCTACATACAGGATTCAAATTGTGTTTAGAACTGAGACATATGTGCTCGATTGAAAACGAGGGCAAAGGTGCAAGTAATAATTTTCGCCGACTTCTACCAGATGGACTAAACGGATGCGAAAGCTACAATCCTTGACTTCTCAGAGTTTTCAGAAGCATCGCAGAGTTTTTTTGATATAAAATATTCCTTGAAAGTCTTGAAAGCATAAAATACTTTTAGATGCTCTGAGTGGTCAAGGAACTGTCTAGTAGTGTAGTATTAAATATTTAACAAGAGGGCTCAAGACAGAATTTTCAATTATTTACAATCATCAAAGCAAAACGCTGAAACAAAATGAACTTGAAAATCATGAGCAATGTAGAAATAGTAAAGAAATATTTCAGAAACTTTAACTTAACTTCATAAGGGTCTGTTCCCCCTGAAGCTCAAATAAATTAAACAAGGGAGCTTTCCCTTTGATCCCCTAGGACCACAAATCTGCTTCTATCTAATCATTTATCAGGAACTCACTCAAAATCTTGTCTAGATCTGTCCCTGTTTATGACACGCCCTTAAAGCCTTGGAGGAAGTGCAGCGAGCTCTTATTTTTGCTGCAGAAGTAAACGGTTTTTATAAGAAACTTTTTCAAGGCCTAGTACACAAATGTTTTTAACTGTTGACCATATTTTAGATGTAAACGTTTATTAATTGAATGAACTAGATAACGGTGAAAACCTAAGACAAAACTTGAATGTAGCTAACTAATAACATTTTAGCACAAAAGATATTTCAGTGCGAGCTAAGTTCTAAAGTAATATCATGTTTAAATTGCTTTAGCTTTGGTTTACGTTGAACCAAAAACGATTTCAATGAACTATTTCTCTAAAGTTTCTTATCTATGTTCTTCTAGTTTGTACAGTTTCCTACAGTTTTTGTGGTCTAGTACTAGATTGCTAATCGGCTGGTTTCTTAATAAATAGAAAAATACTTCTATTATGACTGAGAGATGCGAGACGTCAGTGAGAAATATGCTACCTGAAGCTGACGTATGACAATTAGCCTCTACCCCATTGTTAATGATCTGTCTTCCAGAGCTGATGACAGAAAGCGGAAGTTTAATCCTTGAATCTCATCTTTATGTACAAATCAAGGTGTGCACAGCACAGAAAAATTTGGCTGGGCATTTAATTGGTTTTGTTATTGGAGATGATTAAGGTATTTAACTGATGTATATTATTGGTATCGTATTTTAAAATGAAATGTCAGAGTAGGCCTGTCATTCTTGCAGCTCGAGACAAACTCTACTTGTTGCTATCTTCGCGTCACGGAATGATCTCCGTCGGATATGGCGATCTTATTTTTGACTGTAGTATATAGCGGTAGCGATACGGAGTGCCTTTCATATCACCTACAAAGTGAACTGACATTCTTTTTCATGTGAGTAGGATCTCTTGTGGGGTAGGTTTGACCTGATGTCAATGTTTACTAAATGAATTCCTTACACTTCTGTTGGACAATGTTGATTCTGGTAAGGTCTGCTGGACTCTTATGGTAAGCGCACACGAGAGAACTTTGTTTTGTGAGGGGATGGATCATAGTCAGGGGTGCAGTGCTAAATGTTAAACTGGGGGGGGGGAACTCAAAGCAGAATTTTAGAAGCCACGCCCTGTGAAGGTTGCGCCATTTAGAATCTTGTAATCTAATTCATTCCTTGGCATTGTACTGAAAACACTGTTTTCTTAAGAGAGACAAAAAGTTGGTGAATTAGTTATCTTGTCAAAGGAATTCAGTTAGTGATTTTTGATAAAGATTAATTATATTAACAGGAAAAAAGTAAATGTTTTAATTTGCAAGCAAGAATTTGGTAAGAATAGAATAGAACTAAATGTTATTGATTTCATAAATGCTCCCTACATCAAACTGTATTGTTTCCATCAATACCAAAAGTTTCAATAACTGCACAATGAAATTAGGTATGGTGTCACCTAAGAGCCACTTACTGACATGTTACAAGATATTTTAGAAATTGTTGTGCCTGCTGATGACTCTTTTCAGTGCTATTGATCAATACATCTAAAAGTCACAATTCTTCCCAAATTTTCTTAGTATCTGCAGACAAATGGCTTGATTTCTCAACAGAAAACACTAGGAATGTCAAAGGTGTCAGTTTTTAGATAGGTTAGGTTATGAGGAAAGGAAATTACCTATTGAGAATCTTCCATTCTTGGCATTTACAAAAATATTTACAGGAAAAATTGAAAGTGAAGCCAATGTACTGATTCTTGTTGACTTAGCACAACTCTCAAAAAAGCAGTATTTGTTGTCAATGTAATCAACAAGGATTGCTAAAAGAATATATTATTTCGCAAAGAAGATTTTCCTAAACAATTTGTAATGAAACCCAGACAAACAAATATTTGATATCATCAAAAATTTGAATTGGAAGCATCTATCATCAGAAAAACATCACATTTATTGTGGCACTGCAGAGCCTTTTCACACATAAAAGCCATTTTTGCCAATTGTAAACTAAGTAATTTGGCAATGCACCATGCCCATTTTGAAAGCCAGATGGCCCATTCAAATGATTTATTCTAGATCATCCACTGGAAAATGCACAAATTAATTATCATACAATTGCATGAAATTAGGAATAACTAGTGTAAAAGGAAATAAATATCATGAGATTATGTCATGAAATATCAAAGAATATAATGTCAAAGTGAAATAATTTCATAAAAGAATCTGGTATTGTGAGCTGGAATGGTCTGGTTTTGTATTGTTTTATGTCAGAGAAGGGACTTTCCTTATTCTCAATCGCACATCCAGTGGAGTGTGACAATCAACAAATTTACCCTTTTGTAGGTAATTCAGTTTGTTGCTGTCCTTATGAAGCACAGCTCTTTGTTGTATGAAGCCAAAAATTTAATTGACCAAAAATAGGGTGAAGGCTCTCCCTAACCCCATATCTGACAAAAGAAATGATATAAACCTATTTGATTTATAAGAATATCAGGGAAAATCAGGGAAAGTTTAAGGCATTTTTGAGTTGGGGTCCCAACCCAATCTTTTTCTGTGCATCAAAATGCTATTAACACCAAGTTTAATGTTGATATCAAAATTTTTGCAAGAGTTATTGCATGCACTGGTGAAAAGACTAGAAGTGAGTACCCCAGTTTAAAAATAGCCCTTGAAGGCTAATGCTATTAGGATAATGCTATTAGGGGTCATCCATATAGAATGTGTGTACAGTTTGCTAGTTCTTTTACCTCCTCCTTGCCTGTGCCTGTTGGTTGTTGCTTAACAGCCTCCCTCTCCCAGCCAGTGTGGACACTTAGTTGGAAGACAAATAAAGAGCTTAACAAACGATGGAAAAATAAAGTCCTTAACACAAACATGCCTATTGTATTTAATTCTTGTGTGCCTTGTTGTTTTTCAATCTATAACAAAGAAACCTAATGATAAGAAGACCGTTGAATGCCATCTTTTCTTGTGCAGAGACAACACTGAAAATAATGACCACTTACAGCTAAGCCCCATCCTTCTCCCTGTCTATGTTTGTCCACACTATCACTAACCCTCTCCCTCCCCAAAGTATGGACATCCTTTATGGAAGCCCCTTAGCAAGTTGAAGAATGCAAATTCAGCATTCCAGATATGGTCCTAATGACTATCATTAAAGATGTACTCCCATGTGCCAAATAAATAGGAGGTCCTTATAAACAAGGGGGCTGGAAAAGTTTCCAAATTTAAAACAGGGGTTGTCAAAGTAGAAGGGGGATCAGAATTTGAAAAAGGCTTAAAACGATTACAAAGCAACAGAAAGAACAAACTTAGGTTGGTGTAAAGAAAAAAATCCTTCAACCGTTTTGAAGAGAAGATTTGAATGCTTGAACTACTCAATATTGCTGTCAAAAAGTGGGTGTGAAAAGTACTAACAAAGAAAAGATATACAATGAAGAAAGGATATACATGTGCCCCCTGTGCCGTCATTTCGTATATGAATGGGTTTATAATACAGCATAGAGACTTAAGGAATTTGTTCATATTTGTAACTATGTTTCTCTGCAAGGAGTTTAGGATCAAATGCCCATACTTTTAGCTGCGGAGTGTTAATCATGGGCATTAGCAAGACCCATAGCAGTTGTGTGGTGCTAGATTAATAGATAGAGAGGGCTAAGTAGAGGACCTGCATTGAAAATAGGTGGGGTCCTTTTGGTGTTGCTATTGCTGATGCTGCTATTGTTGTGAAAATGGAATGCTAATGCCATAAACTTGCCTTCAGTACTTCATCTATTAAATTTTCCATTTTATTTGACATCATGTTTAATATCAAAGCCTATGATAGTTGCTTTTATGTTGAAGTTTAATTTGATTGGCTGCTCTGATGTAATACACTTATCTTTACCAATGTGTTTATGTAATGCACTAGCCATGTTGTATTATGGAATTATGCTTTGCATGTTCTGACATCATTCATATCCTGTGACTATATCCTGTATAAATCAATACTATACATCCTGATGATTCCGTCATCATTAGTCTGAGATTTATATATGCAGATTTTCCATATCTGGTTCATTAGCTTTATATTTGTTTCTAGCCTTAGCCAGCAGTATGGATGAAGCTCACAAGGAGAGAGAATTGGGTTTGTTTTTTATAATTGTTTTATTAAGAGTCTAGTGTGCTTCACTAGTTATTTTTTGAGTGAGTTCTCGATAGTCCTCGTTTGAAGTCACAAATATTCTTGGTCAGTTTTCATTCTTAACGCAAATTCTTTGGGATCAGCAACCATATCAGTTGGGTTCTCAGTCGACATCATGTGCAAACAATGCTACTTTATTTGGCAAAACAACATTGCTACAACCTACTACAGAGCAACAATCAGAATGGACTTTTCGAGAACGTAGAAGAAAACAAGTTGGAATTCCGAGTTGCGAAAATGGTGTTCAGTGTGACATATGACGTGAGAGCAATGTAGATACTACTTCACAACGTACTTTCTCTGAGAAGAAATATTTGGTTGTTTTTGGAAAATGATGGCTTTGAGAGTTCATACTTAAAAATGGAAATGCGAAGAAAGCTCCACAGCCATTCATATCTAACCACTATCAATTAAGATAAAAAAACACAAACAGTTTTGTTTTGGTTTGAGGACCCCTTTAATTAACAACGATTAGCGCTACCTTAATTTTCATATTTGTCATGTGATTAATGTCATTTTCATCTGCTAAGTTTTTGTTTTGAATATTTTAGTATTGCACCATACGAAAAGGAAATTTAATGGTTTGTTTTTAGTCACAATTGAGGACACTGCAGGAAATGCACCACAAAGGAGCGTGGTTGTAGCTGGAAACCCAGCAGCCGTTTCTTGTATTCAATTGCGTAAGTCAAAATTTATGTACATGTGTGCATATATGGATGTGTTTAAAGCTTGGTATATGATAATTTTCATGACATTAATATGATATCAAACATTACATTGGCCCAGATTGGGACAGTGCTTACAAAAAGTGAAATGATTGCAAACGATGATAAAGCATTACAAAAAATAGTGTAAAAGGCTGCGTACGCATGTCAGCGGTATCTTATCGCAGGCTTATAGGATATATAGGTTACTCTTTATGGTATTTTTGATATAGGGAAGAACTAGCCCAATTAAGACACTGGTTATATGGAGAAGGGCTAACCCTGCTAAGAGGGCAAACCACTCTAGCCAAGGTATACCTTCAACGATTGTATTTGAGGGGGGCTAGCCTTCTTTTCACGTGTCTTGGTGTTTTGGGAGACCGGAAATTAATAAATTGGTGTTTAAACAGAGATTGCTTTCATTGATGGTTACTTTAAGGTGGTTACTGCACAATGTAGCATCAATCATGTTGCTAGAAAAATTGTCCTGGGGACCCTCCTGTACTAGGGTGATTTCCAAGGGGCTCCGGGGGCAGAGCACCCGTTTTTAAATTCTTCTTAATGTTGAGGGGCTCAGCCCCCTCAATATTTTATGAATTAATCTTGCTTTTCAAAGTGCATTAACCTTGTTTCCAATGTTTTGTAATATATTGCTATAATGAATTTCCTCACTGCGACATGGCTCTTGACATCTTTCTAAATATTGGCTATATTATATCACAGTTAGACTACAAAGTGTCCACTCCAGCTGAAAACGCTGGAAAAGCTGAAAAATGAGCCTTTTTCAGAATTTGGCCGGAAAAGCTGGAATTTTATTTTTAGGCCTAATAATATGTAACGGCATTATTAGATGAAAAACAATCTTATCGAGAAAGAAGATTAAAGAAGACAAAATTGTTCAGTATCACATGGGACAGCCCTGTTTTTCACCAACTCAACCCAAAATTGTAAGTTCTCCATATGTTTTGCCAAGGTGGTTGCTAGATCATTTCTCTCCAGGGGTGGTTTACCGGAAAAAAGTGAACTTATATAGGAACTTCCAATTTATTGGAAATTTTAAGGTCCCACTATACTTTGTGACAATCTTAGGTCGGTAGTGTCAATGGCTAGAATTTCGTATCAAAATCCATGGTATGACTGGAAAACAATATGCATTTTCTGCCCAAATGGCTGGAAAAAGGCCACATTACTTATTAACAACGAAACAGGATAGAAGCTTCAACAAAAGTATTGCTGTTTTCTCTGCCTGCCCTGCGTAAACAACAGAAAGGAATAAGAGTCCTAATTTACTGTTTCAAAAACTAAAATATATATCGGTAAAATGGAGCTGAATATTAAAAACCCTATATTTAACTCCAAGCTATTTTGTTTTCAAAATGAAATCCAGTTTCTCCATAAAGTTTTTTCTATTTTTGGCAGTTCTGACACACTTGTCGGCAATTTGTTATATAGCTTAGCCCCAATGTAAAAAATCCCTTGACGAGCATATTCGGTGTTGATGTTCGGCAAACTTACCGAGTTATTGTTGTTTCTCGTAGTCTTGTTATGAGCATGCCTTTTAAATTGACCTTGCAAAGTAGCACAAGTATCGTCATTCATGATTTTATTAACCAGGATGCATGCTCGTTTTATATTTGCTCTTTCAGGTTATACAACACGAGAGCAGTTAACTTTCCTGACTGACTTAAAATTCCACAATATGTAAGAACAGTTGCAATCATAGAGCGATAAATCTCAGAAACCGTTTGACTGTCCAAGAAACACCTTATCACAACTGATCATTCTTCGTCTTAGATATCACGTCAATGTTCAAGTAAACGCGGTAGCCGTATTGCCCCGGCCTACCTTAGTCGCTTAATTTCACATTTTGTAAAAAGTAGCAAAAGGCGAAGAGGAGCGAACTTGCCTTGTTATAGTTCCATGTTAAAGAAGGTGGTTTATTACTTGGAATATCTGTAACCATTGTATGGTATTTTCCAAAAAATCAACGATTTCCTTTAATTGCAATCCTTGTGGAATTAGCGTTCTATAAATTCCCTTGCTGAACCGTTTGGTATCGTAGACATGTTAACGGAGTTTAGTGAAAATACAAAACTAAAAACATGACATGGAGAGTAAACTATATTTGAGCCTGCGATAATATACCGCTGACATGCGCACGCAGCCTTTTAGACCTTTCTTAGTATCTCAACAGAAGAGCCACAACGAGAAGAGAGTTGCTGAGTTCATTAGTTCGACATACCATAAGACATAACTGATGTTATGTTAAATACTTATGTTAGTATTAGCCTTTTTAACAATAGTTATCTTGTTTTTATAGTTTATCCTTTCCTTATTTAGGCAATTATTTGTGTTTTCCGCTTGTTGGTGGTATATATCCTTATATAGGCATTTACTTGATATCCCTCATTGATTGTCTCCCCGTGAGTTTACTTTCATTGATTCCCCACTTGGTTTTCCCACTTGTCTTCCCACTTGTTATTTTCCCCAATTTTGTCTATAAAACTCCTTATTGCCACTTTCTTATTAGCTGAGGATAAGACATGATGTCTCAAAACGTCCTATATTTCCTAGGTAAAGTCTCTCTGTGTATGTCTTAAATAACATAAGTTGCGTCTTATGGTATGTCGAACTAATGAACTCTGGAATGTCGCATTAAATAATGAAAGGAACTCTCTCTGACATGTTTCTCATCGTGGCTATTCTATTGAAATATACAATTTAGCCGCATTTTCCAAGAAGCGGTTCTTAGCTTCGTTTTGATTTTTCGTTTTCAGCAGGTCATCTTTTGTTTTCAGCGTGCAATTTCTTTTGCTTGCAGCGTCCAATTTTGTGTTTGCAGTATTGTATTATTGTTTACAATTACTTCACTTTTTGTAAGCACTGTCCACCAGTGAAGTAATTGCAAACCACT
Organism: Cassiopea xamachana; assembly: GCA_900291935.2. Taxonomy (NCBI): domain Eukaryota; kingdom Metazoa; phylum Cnidaria; class Scyphozoa; order Rhizostomeae; family Cassiopeidae; genus Cassiopea; species Cassiopea xamachana. The sequence goes on along the minus strand of OLMO02000262.1, from coordinate 810,827 downwards.
GATGGCTTGTCAGAAAAATCAATGGGTCACGAGTGCTGAATCTGCCAGGTATTTTAGAAGTATTTGCCGAGTTCTCATTTTGTTATAAGAAAAGTTTTTAAGAAATTTCAGTGTCAGGCATAAAATGGCTTCCTTATAAAAAGATTGTGTATTTGGTCTCTGGCTAACAGACTTTACAGGGATTTCTCCAACGTGATAGCATCTAAGGGGCACTTTGTCTCCCTTACCCCCATCTTTCCGAATTACTGTTACTGACATCAGCTATCTCTTTACAGTTTATGCCATGATCTGTTTTGATTGTAGCCCAAGGTGAGACTCCTACAATCAACATAACTTCCGGGGGTATTGCCTTATTTGGAGATATAGCAGCAGTAAATTATTGTTCACCTGGTAAGTGAATGCAATTCTTGTCATATTTCTTTCATTTTGATGTGATTTTAACCATCTAGAGTAAGAGCAAACCATTTAAGCGTTGTTCCCTAATAATTTGCTGAGGTTGTATATAGCAACGCTATACACTGTAGTTTTTATTGATTTCGCAATTGACGTCTACCCCGCTCTAGAATCTAGGAGCATCATAACACAATTATATGGCATGCAGAGATCCTGAGTTTGTTGCATGACAAACATAAATCGTTTTCAATCTTGGTAAAGTTGTATGAAAAAAACCTTTTAGTTTTTAACTCAGTCTCAGAGTAAGACTCTAGCTGTTCAATTCTTGGATTTGGCTGCCCACTGCATAGATGATGTGTAGATAACAACCCTTTTGGGTGAGAAGTAACTTTTGCCCCCAGAGTGCATTCCATGTAACCATTGCTGTATATCTGGAATTAACTACTCTCTTCCTTAGTGTACTGGCATGAGATGAGATGTGTTGCTTGTAACCCTTCTTCATTCTAATTCTTCAAAAGTCGATTGAACTAGGCTGATGGATCAGTTTTTCCTTTGTAGTATTAGGATTATTGATGAAGGCAACTACATTCTAGTTTGCAAAAGAGCGCCTCGTCAAAACTTTTTGTGGGTACAACTTCACAAAAGAATACCTATCTTAAAAGACTATTTTGGCATGTACTGTTGATACAAGCTTTCAACTGGACTTGTAAGTCTGTGCCATCCCAATCCAGTTGAGCTCTTTCCTTCCTACTGCTGTTCAGTCTACTATTTTCCTCCTCTGCAGCCATGCATTTCTCTAAAATTAGGTTTGGCTACATTAATCCTGGATAATTTTACCATCCGAAATTTTTCCGCTACTATGCTATTTAGAAATTTCAAGAGGCATTTATTTTGATACCAAGCATTTGCCAAACTTCTTCCAGATAATGAAATTCTCCTCGTTTAGGTTAACAGAATCCCTCAATTTTATTTTCAATGCTACACATTTCCTTATTTAATTAATTAACTCAGTGTTGCACACTATTTAAAAAACGAGCTTTATATAATTATTTAATATTATTTCTATATATCAAAAAACTGACTTATAAGCAACGTAATACTAAACAGGTTTAAATTTTTGAAAATTTTTGTAGTATAGGGAAAGATTTCAAGAGAAGTGCCACGATGAGAAACATGTCAGAGAGAGTTCCTTTCTTCTTTATCTAATTCGACATTCCATTAGTTTGACATACTTTAAGATTAGGAATGTAGCCGATGTTATATAGACATAACCGATGTTAAGACGCAACCAAAATGACCGAAATATAGGATGTTTCGAGATATCATGTCTCATCCTCAGCTAATATAAAAGTTGCAATAGGAACTTTTGCAACCGGAGTAATGGCCCAGTGGTAGAGCATCTGCCTCGCAACCAGTAGGTCGTAGGTTCGAGCCCCGGCCGTGTAATAGCAAAGACTTAGAAATGGTACGCACTGTCTTCTCATCTGGCGCTTGACATATGAGAATGGAGTGGGAAAGTTAAAATCGCGGAGCTACCAGTGGATCAGCCCCCCGCTGTAGCCTTCACTGCATTCGCAGACGCATGGCCTAGGGCTATAGAAATGGAGATAGGCGCTATCTTATGCGCCATTGGGCCCGGGAAAGGACTTTCACTTTGAATCAGAAGTTTTATAGATAAAATTGGGGAAAACAACAAGTAGGAAAAACAAATGGGAAATCAAGAGAGGTAAACTCACGGGGAGACCATATATGGGGGAATATATGTTAAATGCCTATATAAGGAAATATACCATCAAACAGCGAAAATACTCATAATGCCTAAATAAGGAAAGGATGGACTATCAAAACAAGGGAACTATGGTAAACAGGCTAATATTAACATAAGTAAAGAATACGTGACTAAGAGCCTTAGGGAACTAAAATAGACAAATTGGAATTGAGGAACTCTGAAAATTGAGCGTGGGGCGATCTCTAAGACTAAGAAGACTCTCATGTATTAGTAAATCAAGTTCGTTGTTAGTTCTATCGATAATAAAAAAGTTGTCTAAGGAGGCGCTGTGACCAGTGTCTTTAATATGATCCCTTATGGCTCGTGAGGTGCCTTTAACGCTTTTACCCTTTTTATTTATTTCTGAATGCTCTCTACAGTGAAAAATGAAATTTCGTGATGTTTTGCCATAGTAAGTAGACTGGCAGCTACTACACGTAAAATTTTAAACATCAGAAGAGCAAACGTGACTAGGGACACGATCTTTAATGGGGAAAAGGCTACCAATAGGTTTATTATCCCGAAAAACAATCTTAAGGTCAACATGGGGGTAAATTTTACCAAGAAATTTAGTAAGTCGTTTCTTGAAGTTATACTATGGACACCTAGATAGGGTAGAAAAAGAAATTTAGGGAGTTTTAGGGACACGACTGGGCTTTGTATCAACTAAATATTGTTTGTTAAGAAACCCTTAATAATACGATCAAGATGCTGTAATGGAAAACGATTTTGTTGTAGAGCTAGGAAACTTTAGACTAATGGAAGTTTTTCTGCACTTTCACTGCCATTTAGGTCATTAAATTAAGAAACTTGTAAGAAACGTTTAGAACTGAAATGTTGCATAAAATTAAGAAACTTTTGCTACTAGGCTTTAAGCCCCGTTTCTTATAAACCACGTGTATTACGGTTTTTACGATTATTCGCTCTATAGTTTTGCACGATCTGCTCCCTTTTCCCAACCCATTATATAATGTTATTTGTATCACTCAGCCGTGGGAAAGCGAGTACATAACCTAGGAAAACGCTTTACGTCTAGTACTTCATAAAATGACGATAATTTTCATTTATAAGTCTTACACATTAATTCCGAAAAATGTCAGCCAGTAAAATTTTTGGACAAATACAATTTCTGAATGTTTATACTGTCCAAATATCTTTTTGCTATTATCATATCATAGAAATCTTGCAAGGCATATCTTTGGATGACATTTTGTATTGGTCAACCATCCTTCACCGTTGTGGAGGAGATTAAAGGACTTTTCAATAGCAATATACATAGTTAGGAATCAAAACGAGGCAAGAAATTTGGAAAATAATTAGCTTCATTAAGCATGAGCTGACATTAGAAATCAAAATCGACCAGAAGTGGCAGGAAATTTTCCAATGAAGCTGAATGTTTTGACAGAAGGAAATAGAATAGGCGTTGCAGGACCTTAAGACTACATGCTCCAAAGACCTAGCATACTCTGCAGAGGAGATTATAGCTTCCTAGTGCTCCTTTAGTCTTGCTTTATTAAAGATAGAAAAATATGGGTATAGCAACGAGAATTTCCTCATATTTGAAGATACTTACTATTTGTAGAAAACGCTGAAATTAGCATGCTATTACTCCTATTATGTCGAGCTTGTGATATTGCCCAAAATTTGTAGTCGTCCGAAACCTCAGCAGAACAAACCACCATTTTCTATGGGAGAAACGTAAGTAACTAGAATAAAAGGAGGAAAAGGTAGTAAAGGGTAAAGGACGAGAATCTATCTTTTTACTTGTGAAGATAAGACTGAAGTTGGAGATTTTGTAACTGTTGTGTTGAGTTTAGAATAATGGCCGAATTGTCAAGGTGCCTTATGCATTTGTCCTAAATAGTCCATAATCTCTAAAATTTGGCATGAAATTGTCTGTCCGAAAATAGAACGTCCGAAATTTTACCGTCAGCAATTTTTCGGGGTTTATATATGAAGCTTATCCTTCCTGACAGATTGTTTTGCTTAAACGCCGCCCGTGTTCACCTGTAGCGCACATGTCTAGCCCATCACGATGATTTTCGTTGGCAAATAGAAGCCCCACACCCCCAAGAAAGACGCTGAAGTTGTAATGACTGAATAGGTTGCTGTAGCACTTGTTTACAAATGGTAGCATAAAACTTTTCAATGTCTTTATAGATATTGTTGCTTACCCATTGAAAAAGTTAATTAAAGATGCCAGACCTTGTCATTCAGATTACCAATAGCAAGGAAAACAATACAAAATTGTATAGCATACCTTCTGCAAAATGAGAAAATTTTCGACATGCTTCTAAGAGTAGTATATCCTTGAGAACATGAATTTATTTGCAACATGTCGCGCATTGCCACATAACAGCAGTAGCATTTGCTATTGATTCAGATTCCGATTTCTTTTTTATCAATAGCCTATGAACAATCTAGCTTGGTTACATAAAACAGCTACTGAAGAATAATCATAGAACATTCTCTTTATATCCCAAATGTTAAAAGATACTCTTTACATCCCTAATGTCAAAAATTCTAGATATGGAATTAAATCCTTCAGATTCAAGGGACCTACGATCTGAGTCTTTCTCCCAGATGATGTAAAACTGTGAAACAAGATAAGACAGTTCAAAATACTCATAAACAATTGGTACTCTGAAAACTATCTTGCCTGCATGGCCTGCAGCCAGAAGCAGTATTTTCCGAATGCAATTTGTATTGCTTTATGTTGGCATGTATTAGTAGTATTCAGTACTGTTGTAATACTATCATTAAAAAGGTTAATATTTTTATTATTTTTTAATGTTATCAGAATGTCATTCTTTTTTAGTAAATTACCAATCATTTCGATAGTATTTATTTTTAAAACAATGTATTTAAAATTTCTTTACCCAGGGCTCAATTATGGTAAATGAAACTAAATAGTTTTTGAGAAGGAAACTTTCTGAGGCTGAAAAAGTTCTTGATAGGAATGATATTATTCGCATTGCATTCAGGTTCATCTTGTCTCTTCTGAGATGAAAGTATCTGATAATAGAAAAAAGTGAACAGTCGATTCCCAACTTGATGTAATGAATATGTTGAAATAATGAATGAGTATTACTATGAAGAAATTAGGTAATGAGAATTCTCATCACACATTAGGTATAAAAGATTTTTGTCAGAAGCTGATATCAAGTAATTTCATTATTGGTTATCATTTGTCTATGTGTGTAGCCGATTATCTAGATGTGCTAGGCAGTAGTGTTGAAAATCAGTGATGATGTTACGAGTTGACATTGAGTTTCTTCGTCTCTAGAGCCAAATACAGAAGAAGCTATTGGTGAGTTTACCTCTAATTTCTTTCATCTATAACTATGAGCCATTACATCATCATTAATTGTTCCACTTTTATTTGGTTGCAGTATTGACATAATCATGTCAGCAATGATTTTTCTATTCTATACTTGTAGAAGGAGCAGCTCTTCGTCACTTACTAAATAAATTTCAAATTCAGGCCCGTTGCAAGCGTGGCCCATGCAGTTAATTTGAGGCTAGCGATCGAAGCACTAGGAACAATAGACCGCTTTCACAATGACGTCAGGTAGCACATGAAAATGAGATTTGATATTGAGAACGAGAATACCAATGTTCTAAAATCATTTTGCTAAAATCTACCCCTGAGACAGGAAGGCAGTGATGAAAATACAATCGTTGAAGGTTATAGAATCTCATAAAAATGAGCAGAAAACAAAGATTAGAGTAACGGAAAGCGTTTCGAAGGAAATGCGAAATAACTATAAGTTGATAATAGCTTCTATTGCATCATATGAAAGACAAAAGTTGCACAATTATCAGATTTTCCATGCTTTACATTTAAAACTGATAACAATGTAGTTGGTATGCACCTTGTAAATGGGGGCAAATTGATTCCTGAAGTATTGGCAGGTGTGGAACAATTTTTTCCGAATTTTTGCTGTTTTCCTTAAAACCGACAACAAATAACCAACGAAAATTCCAATGAAAAGCAAGAAATTTAATTAAATTCCTTTTTTTCTAAAGAGTTAAAAAGTACTTAAAAGTATTTCTGTGCAATTTTGCATTAGTCCAAAGATTGGCAAGTTGTGATATATCTAATGTGAGAGTTATGTCATTTTCACACGAGGTCATTCAGTCTTCTACCTTTTACTTTTACAAACACTTGCAGAGGCTGAAAATAGCATCTTGTATGCTTTTGCTGTCAGTAGAAATAGATTTTAGTTGTTAGAAGAACTTACACGCTTTCATGGTAAAAGAAATGTAGGAGTTTTCCCATCAAGCTGTTTTGCAGAGCAGAAAGGACATATCCTGCTCAGAAATGAGATGTGTAGATTGGATAATTTCTCTTTTTAATAACTTTGTTGATTGACGTCATTGAACCGAATTCTACTTGGAATGAATCCATTGCAGTGCATTTCATGCAAAACTTTTATCAGAGTTTGTTGCAAAACTTTTATCACGGCTTATTAGCTCCCCCCCCCCACTTATTCGGACCTAAGAGTACGCTGTACAGCGTGAATTTTACACGGAGAAACAAACACAAGCAAGCAACATTCTTTCCAAATGTGGGAGGTTACCCATTAATTAGATGATGTAATTAAAGTGTTCTAACTAAATAGGAAAGCTTGAAGCTGATAAAAAGGAAAATTCCTCTAATTTACAAATAATGTAACTAAGAATCCTGTTCAACAAAAGTTTGTTTAAAGATGACAAAGCCAATTCACTGATCACGGAATGTCAATACTCTCAGATGCCAACTAAGCATAGATGACAATAGTTGGTTAAATTTTCAAAATACCCCCTCCCCCCCCCCATCAGAAGGTCTCTCGGTACCCCACTGCCCTTAGCGAAAATTCTTAGATTTCCTTCCCTCTTTTTGACCAAATCTCCCTGCTTTTCTACAGGAACAATCTGAAATATCCAGATTTTGAAAATTTTGGGTTGACAGATCTGAAAATGCTACTCACAACACAAAGTTGGAAGAGTAAATAACAGGTTTCTCATGCAAGACAAAGTGGTACAATTAAACTAATGTAATTGTAAAATAAACAGTCAAAATCGGAATTGTCAATTTTCTTATTTTAACTCGCAGCCATGGCTTTTAATTTACTGTTTAAATGAATAGCCAATCCGGGAAGGTTTTATTTTACCAAGCACAGGATTCCAGGAAAATGTTGATAAGTACGCACAGCAGTTTTGCCCATATTTTTGTAGTTTTGGATGCCTAAAGATCAACGTAGACTACGCAGAGCAAGAGTTCACAAGAAATTGAATTCTGAGGCATCTTTTTATCTTACTGAACAGTTCATGCTTTAGTTCTGTAAAGATATAATCGCAGGAAAGTACAGGAAGTTAGCTGTAATATTAAGTATCTCATTATTCGTAGGTCTATTTGATTCTTTGATTCTCAATATTATGTTCTGACTAGTTGAGTAATTAAAGTATCCTGAAATCTTATATCTGTTCTTGATTTCCCTTCATATTGTGGATTCACTGGCAAATGTCATAAAGAAATTTAACAATTAACATTAGATCAAAATTTTGGTTAAAAATTTGAATTGAACAAATGTTGATTTCAACAAGAAGATCAAAAAGTTGCTTAAATTAACCATAAACAGACACAGTGTTTAGGAGACGAATATTTTTATAGGTATTAAATTAATAAAACAACAGCATCCAATGGTAACTTATCTGTGAAACAATGGTATGGCAAAGACACTCAGATCCTTTGTTGAATCAGTAAAATTGAGACGCCATATATGAAGACATTGCTAATGGGAATATGACATTTTTATTATGCGATCTTTCTTTAGGGCAGTTGCTTACGCCAATGTGAAAAATCATTTTTACGTGTAAAGGTGATTTTTCACAATGGCGTATGCACAGTTACTGCGATACAGCAGCTTATTTCGCTTATTTCATGCGAGGAATTCCATGTTACAGATAAAAGAACAGCTAAATTAGTTACGCATTGTTTGAGGGACAGCTACCAATCAGTGAGTGAATGAATAGGCACTTATCCCAGCATGTCTTCATATGACCCTTAAGTCTAAAGCACAAAGCAGATTTTGTTGTTGCGACATGCGACTTTTCTCTTAGGTCTAAAAAATCGAGTTTTATCGCAAGTGACTGTGTTGTGAGATCAAGTATGTTTGATATTTGGTTTTGATCGCAAGAGACCAAAGCCAACAATCTGCTGGGTGCGGTGTTTTGCGACAAAAATATTGGTACACGTGACTTACTAAGCCAATAGAAGAGCAGGGAATTGACCTGAAATATCACTCCCTCGCAGCGCTAGAAGAATATTTCACGGAGGAGCACTTTAGATATTGTTTCTATCAACGATAAAAACCTGCTGTGTGTCTTCACTGTAAATCGCATATCACAACTATAGAAATATGCTGTGTGCGCTAGGCTTTAATTTTCCTTCTTAATGATACAGAACATCTCGTCTATTGAAGACCTCCATGGGAACCCTATTGAAGCTCGAATGCGTAAGCCCCTTAGGAGTTGCAAAGGCCGATTTCCAGTCATTGAAAAGTGAGTGAGCGAGCGGGCGGAGATTTAGCGATCAGCAGAAGCTATGCGAACGGGCACTACCATTTCCATTTTTGGCGGGTTAAAGCAAAGCAAAATGGCTGCTAGTTACAAACTATGGGTACTTTGAAAGAAAATCTTAATCCTAGGGATTTTAAAGCGCAGACGAAAGCTTCACAAGAAAATGAAACCAAACAAGATTTTTCCTTTGCAGATCCTTGTTGAATGCAGACCTAATATCCCATATCGAAGGGTACGCTCTTACAAGCTGAATCAATAACTCTTTGAAGTTGACTTGATTGCAGGAGAGGCAGGGGGTGGTTCAAGCCGGAACAATCCTGGGGAGCAATGGCCCCTGAGAGTACGGTAGGAGAAGGGGAGAAAAATTTTTCTAACTACACCCTTTTTACCCTAAGAAAACGTCCGTTTGGAGCACAGATTGATCCTTATCTTTGAAAATGAGAGAAAATGAAGAAGAGCAGGCAAAATGACAGAAATAAGAGTACAAGAGAATAACCTAACGGAAAATATATGTCCAAGATCTAAGTTAACATTTAGAAATTTACTTTTTGTTGTTGCTTACTCTCAAAGCCAAAAGATACAAAGATAGCTAGAGAGACGTTTTGTATAAGTTAATGTACAGTAACAGTCTTGAAGCATCATGTTCATTCCTTGTAGATCCTCCTAATTTGCAAGTATTTGCAGTAAACAAGATATTCAAGATTCAAAATTTTATACCTTTCTAAAAAATTGGGGGGCTAACGAAAGGAAGAAGAAAATTTCTGGGAGCCGTGGCCCCCCTGGCCCCCGTTGAACCGCCACTGAGTAGAGGATTTGATTGAGCCAAGAGTGAGACATTATTTCTCTCAATTTGGTTTTGTTTCAAATACTGCTTGAAAATTCATAAATTCGTATACAATTATCCTAGGCTATCAGAGTGTTTAGTCCTATGTAATGAATTATGCAACCTCTTTGCTTAGTCATGATGCAAACCGTTACTTAGGCATTTTGAGCCGCATTTTCGATACCGTTTTCAGTTTGGGGTTGCTGTAGTTCCACTGGAATTATACTCTTTGCTTTTTATAAGAACCAGTAAAATTGAGGTTCAGGCTGGCTTTTCTTAATTTTTCCCAATTTTTGAAGCTGGATTGGTCCTACCTTCTTCTTCAATTAGTAGCGTGTAGGCCATTTAGAAATACATAGAAATATAATTGAAAACGAAATATTACGACCAAGATGGTTTCTCTTAAACATAAGTGTTGTTTATTGAAAACATATCCAAACAGTTGTAAATAGACAATGTTGGGAGAAACTAATTTGCAAAAATGCAAGACAAAATCTCTCAAGGATGTGAATTCTCTCTTTGTTTGGTCTCACAGAAGTTTAATATTCGTGGATTTAGATCTTTAATTGAAAAGCTGATTTACTGTTTTCCAAGTTTCCTTCATATTCTCTCTGAACTTTGAAACTCTAGGTGCATAATGCTGCCGCTTGAGTTTTGTGTTACGGCTATTAACTTTCTTTTTTACATCTCTGTTAGAACTCATTAATAATGTTAACGTATTTTTCATTCTGCTATCTTTAACTTATTCCTAGACTTAAAAACTGTCCTCAGATCAGCATTGATCCAGGGACAGTACTTATCCAAGACTCGCATCCAAGACCATAGCCAGACCTATGTTTCAGGGGTGGCATGTGGTACAACATCTGAGATCTAATTTCATACTTTATGTTATAAGAGTGGACTTTCTAGTATATCACGAAGACCAGAGTTGAGTTCAGCTAGAAGATCTCTCCTTGGCTAGAAAGATAAAGCAACAATAAAAAATAGCAAAAATTTTCCAGGGGTGGCAAAAAGCTGACATTTTGTTACTCAGGGGTGGCATTTCCCACACCATGCCACCCCATGGCTACAGGCCTGCTCGCATGTGAACAGGGGCATGTTTCTCGTTGACGGATGAAATGAGATTGGACCAGTTTCTAACAAGTATATTGATGTCATCAGTTTGACCAAGAGCCCTTACCCATTTAATACTAGCAACGACTGTGAGGAACATTTGTCCATTAAAATTTTTCATTCTCCGTGTTTTGATCATTTTATGGTCCTTTAACACCCCACCCTCGGACTTATGAGCACAGAAGACCATGAAATGGTCGCTTAAAGAAATCGGGATTACCCCAGCTTATACTATGCTCCTGTGGGATGTTGTTGCAATATGACCAATAATGGCAGAAGAACTTGCAGTGACATTAGTTGATTCTTTAATAAACTGCTTACAAGTAAAAAGCTCATAAATATTTGTAAGATGTTTGGCGTTGCTATCCATGGTGATTCCTTCTTTCACTGTCTAATTGCAATTAGTATCGCCAAGGAGAACAATTGTTAGTTGCTTAGGGACCATCCACATAGTACGTAGGCACAGAGGGGGTCAGTTAGCCAAAACAAAAATGCAATAGATTTTTCGCAAGCAGTCTTCATTTTTCAACATATGTGAAGGAGTCCGGTAAGGAGAATGACAGACGCCCAGTAGACAGTTTAGAACCATTCTCATTAAAGTTATTGATTGGATGGGTTCTTTAGGCATGTATAATATTACCAGATGAAATCAAATGAGCAAAATATGGCCCGCATAAAGAATTGTGCTTCATGGAAACCTAGAGGACACTGATATTTTGAGGCAATTTGAAAGGAAGAAATTTGTTTAGAAGACATCCCAGGATATCCAATTACTTGATGATTCAGATGAAGATGAAAACATTATGCTTCAAAATGCTAACAAACTTTCGAAGATGCTAGCATGGATTGTTCAATGGAATAATGCAAAAAGAATGCATAAGAATATTTGTAAAAAGATTTTACCTTGAAATAGTAATGCATGGCAATTGGGAGGAGGTCACCTTTAAAGTACGTACTTAGACAGGGGGTTCATCTAAAAAGTGTAGGTTTCCCTACAAGGAGGAGGGATGGTCAAAATTTCTAAATATTTTGCGTACGTACTTTAGTAGATGGCCCCTTAGCAAAGCAGCATAGATTCTCAAATTTGAAAACTCTAAAACATTATGTTGTGAAGGGCCGCAGCGGAGGACTAAAAGGGGCACTGGGCTCTTGTTTCGGGCACTTCCGTTGCGCCTTCTCGGCATGCTCTCCCTATGCCTTCATTATATGCGACTATTTTAGCGTGTATATGTTGCAGATGCCACAGAGTATTTTAGAATTGCATTGGACTTGAGAGGAGTAGAGTAGAAATTGATTATAATGTAAATAGCTTGTATTTGATTAATTAGGACAAATTTCACATATAGTCCTTTTCTTGTCCCTCGCTCGCCCAATTTACAACACATTAAGCATGCTTTACCTACGGCCAAGAAAATCTCTCCAAATGGACTTCTCCATACACTCTGTAAAATGTTTATACCAGAAGCTACGTTAGAAACAATGATTACTAGAGCTAGGGTTAGGCATACCAGCATTGTTCAGCACTAGCAAGCACCTTACTGCAAAGATGTCGTATCCTCTGACGAGCACGGGTTTGTGTCTAATACGACAGTATTACTCAGTGAGCTTAGAACGCAATTAAACAAACCAGAGATCTCGTGCTTTCCCGCCCAAGATTCAACAATTTAATCTCATTTTTGCTTTGGAAGTGCAATGGGCCTAATGGAAATGGTAAATTGGCTATCTGTGAAAAGGGTATGGATTTGAAAATTGTAATTTTCATTTACAAGCCCTACTTTTTCTAGCGTTGAAGGAATTTCTGAAATTGCTGGGAAACTCTTCTTCCTCTAGCAGGATATTTGGCCCCCAGAATCAATTGCGAATTTGCAAAATCTCGAACTTCGAGATGTTACTTCTCTGCTATGGCTAGCAGGAAGCCCAAGCATCAGTATAATTTAAAAAATAACCATAATTTTCAAACATAAGCTCTTTTTCTGTTCTGTTATAACCCGAACGGTCGTGAAATTGCCTAAGAACAAAATGAAGGCAGAATATTTGGTAAGTTCAAGCGGATTCTAAGGGATTTCATAAGCAAAATATATGGCTCCTTTGAACGAGTGATTTTGGCTGTAAGATCAGTGTATGGTTATCCGAAAAAGGTTGAATTTATTTTAAATTGTTAGTAGCTGTAAATGATATTATATCTTATAATAGTAGCCTAGTATGTATAGTTAATGACTGTTTTGTATGTCTAATGCAAATGGTTGGTCAAAGAAACCATACGCATTTTTCATACAACAGATTGCATGTCAGTTTGAAAATCACTTGGAGGTGCAACATTTTTGCTCACCTAGTGTAGGACAACCGGCCATTTCCATGAAACTTTCATAAAACATTGTTTACGTTTCATTTACGTCACCATGTTCAAAAAATATTACCCTTGAAATTTTATCTAGGCCTGAAACATGAAATTTCGTTGGACAAGCGCGAGGAGGTTGCTTTTTAAGGAGTGCATTAGGTGAGGTCCGTGTCCGTATCACAACAGTTCATTAACACGTAAATTCAAAGTTGAAGTTGACGCCATCGTTTTTTTATCGAAGCGTACGAACACTTTTGTAACTGTTATCTTACCTGAATTCCTTTGTGCTAGCTGAAGATCTTTAAGACAAAAACAATGTCTTTACACAACTTCATGTAGAACTTTAGCTATTTAACTATAAAAGACAAATTTTTCAAAAGTTCCTGAATAAACGGCCGTTATAAATTGTTTAACGTCAATGGAATAGCGAATTTACGGCATTTAGCGGCTGTATTAAATGCAGAGGTATACCAATGGGGTGAAATGTATTCAAGAATTCAATTTTCCTCTATTTATCAAGGTAGAAACTTACTCCAAATGTCATTCAATTGCAGGCAGCTCTGTCGTAGTCATTCCATCTATTTTCAAAGATATAATTGCAGACTCTGAACTATTAAATAAACAATTTAATACATATAGGAATACCAAATTCTTTCTTTCTTTTCTTATTCGTAACTTTTTCTGATTTTGATCTAAGGGTTATTTTAAAGCCATTTTTAAGTACCGAAGGTTTGAGTTGGATAATATAAGGAGTGCAATATTCACATTTTTGTTGATGTTTTACTTCATCATACGACCAAACAAAACCGTAATAGAACATTAAATTTTGTATTCATAATGCGAAAGTGAATCTGAAAGTAGCATTAGTACTGAATTGCCTACAAATTTTAAGCCTTAATAAACCTTGAGTCTTTCATTTTTCTAAAATCTTCTTTTATTTCTTTCTTAATTAAAACAAGAGTGCATTTCACCATGCTGTATTCTTGTATTTTCATGCCTCACATGAAGTGGACAATTAGAGCTATAAATATTTGGCAGTCTTCTCGTTGTGAGCCCTTTCCTTTAGATCACAGCCCAATGCACTGAGGAAGATGAGATAAGGGGCACCACCCATCTAGGGGTGAGGGGTGTACAATTCTCTGAAAATTGTATCAATTGATTAAGACACTTTGGATTTTTTTCACAGCCAGATTTAGACAATTAAATTTTGCTACACGTTTCAATTCGATGTGACAGCCAAAATTCAAAATGCAAGACTCCTATCTTATTTTTTACCTCCTCTCCTTTTATGCAAACCTGTCAAAAATGCCCATTCCTATACAGGGATGTAATGACAATGTTTGGAGATGACTCCCTTTTAAAATAGTTCAAAGTAAATCCAGTTCATTGCTCAAATTTCCACTGAAGACCAAATGTTTGCCAGGCTGTGACATAATATTGTATTGTAAACAAATAGTGTAATAAGCTTCAAATGTTAGGTAAGTAGGAAAAAATATAAGTAAAAGTTTCAATATCATTATTTGGGAGATGAGTGTCCCAAAATCTTCAACGGATTTATCAAGGGGAGCTGTGCCCCTAAGACTACACCGATGCTCTCCTGGTTATTTCACCCATACATGTGGTGTACTCCTAACATTCTGGATTTTGAAAAGGTGTACAAGAATTTTTGATTGCAAAAAAATCACATAATTTTCCAATGATTTTATGAGCTTATGTTGCTTTTTCTTTGATGTTGTGATTTTTTTATGACTTCTGCGACGTTGCGTTTTTTCTGTGTTTTTTTATTTTTTTTTGTAATTTTGAGTTACATGTATGACAAAATCAGTGATTTGCCCCTTGTACAAAGGCACAATAGTTTTCCATCTCATTCCCAGCCACGGAATATATTTGAAGCACAGTGTTAAAATGTACTTTCAATTCTTGAACCAATTAGGAAAATTGTATTAACACTTCACCATATTCAATTTTTCATAATTTCAGTTTCTTCATTTGCAGCATTTGAAGGATCCGATGAACATGATATAAGCCTTTATTTGAATAAAAAGATTGAATTCTAATGCATCTTTTCATTATTGTGATATGAATTCCATGTTTGTAGGAGAGGCGGTAGCAAGGGGTTGCAGACCCCTCTTTTGGGCAGAAATCCGTTTTTTCAGGAAACTTCTCCGAAAGAAGAATAGGAAATTCAGGCAACTTTTCTGACTGCTCTCCAGATCTCTTTGGTCTTCCAGAGAGACAGTTTACAGCCACCCTAAATCTGAGTTCCTCCCACGGCCATTATGAAGTCTAATAATGTTGTCTTTTATTTTAAGATGACATGAAAGCCAAGTACAAGATTGAACATCAAAAGCATGGAATTCATAAAATTGACTCCAATGGCAGAATTGTTTTGGAAGAAGTGGATGTTGAAGAGTTTGCTGTGCAGTTGAGGATGAGTAACCCATTGCCCGCTATGAAAACACTTAGACGTGAAGCCGATCGATACTTTGAACAGCTAGAAGATAAAAGAGGATGTTATGTTGAAATTGATGAATTAATTGAGAAGAACAAACGAGTAACATTTATCCTTGGAATTGCTGGGTCGGGTAAGAGCGTACTTGTAAAACAAATGACTTACAAATGGGCAAATTGTGAGTTGTTCAACGAATTCAACGTTTGCATCACTTTTGAGTGCAGAGAATTGAATTACTTTGCATTGCATAAAGGCAAAAGATTTGAAAAAGATGAAATGATCGTTGAATTTCTTAATGATAAATTTGGCTTCTATTTGAAGGACTCAAAAAATACCTTGTTTATACTAGATGGATTTGATGAGTTGTTTGACAGCAATCAAACAGATTCCATTATTTCTAAACTGCTTGATCTGAAAAAGTCAAAATATCAAGAGTCAAAGATTATAATCACTGGAAGGCCCCATATAGAAAATATGTTAAAAAAGCATGGTGGTGGAAATATGGGGGGTTTACAAAAAGTTGAAATAATTGGACTGAGCAATGAACAAATTGATGAATATATCCACAAATTTGCATCTTCTGATGAAAATAAAGAAGCAAAAATAAAGAAAGTAAAAGATTCTTCAAAAAGCAGTGTAAAGCTCTGTCATGTCCCACAATTTTTGAACTCCATCTGCTGTGTTGCACTTTTATCAGACGAGGCAGAAATTAAAAATGCTGCAGAGTTGTATTGTTGGTCAACCTACCTCATGTTTCGACAGCATGCTGATAAAGATGGGTCACGTGACAAAAAAATTCCTGAAATTTTCAAAGAATATTCAAAAGTTTTGTTGGTGCTGAGCAAAATTTGTCATGAATTACTGAACGAAGATTCAATTATTTTTGAGGGAAGTATTGAATTGAAATTCGATAAGATTGAAGAAGGGAAGGAATTTCTTAGCAGTCTTTTTGTTGATGTTTCCAATGACTTTAAAGAGAGAAAGCAATTCAAACATCTAACTCTTATGGAGTTTTTGTCAGCAATTTATGTATGTACCGCCAAAGAACACAATGAAATAATTAAGGATATTTTAAAGAAAAGATCATATCAAGTATTATTTTTCTACTGCGAGCTGATGTCAGGGTTAATGTATGATGGAATTATCAAACATTTGTTCACAAATGCATTAAAATTAGAGGAAAGTGATGCAAAGAGTTTTTTTTGCAACATTTTGAAATTAGTGCGTGAATGTGTTACTGATGAATATGATGTATCATTCCATCTGTCAATTGATGTTATTATGTGCTTAATGAATGCAGATGTTATTAGCAAACAATTCATTTTATCTATTGCTAATCAATTAAGTTTTAAGAAGGTTGGCAGCGACATTTTCAACCGCATCTACAGCAACAGCATCCGTAAGTGGATTGAAATGATGAAACCCTTAACTGTTGATTTCGAATGTTCGAATGATGAACTCAAAAAAGCATTTGAAAATGTTCATTTTGGGAAGTTCATTGCGAATGAATTGAATGAATTGAAATTTGCAAAGTATTTTGGATCTGTTGATCAGATCATGTTGAATGGTGGTTACAATGCAGAGATTGGTGGAATTGTATATATAACTACGACTGTAAGAGACCTTCGCAAGGAAATTGATGAAATTACTGAATGGGTGAAAGTCAACATGGTAAGCATTTCGACTTGCAAATTAGAAGATAAGGATAGTGATGATGAAATAACAAACAGTTCTAAATTGGAATGGTTGGAGATATTCTATCCAATATATATATCCGATTGTTATGTAACTGAAAAGGGTTTCTTTAATTTATGTAAATGGATGATTACAGTTGAAGAGTTTGTATTAAATGGCATTAAAGAAATGAAAGTTGAGTGGTGGAATGTGTTGGTGGAAGCAATTGTGAATGCAAAGAAGAAGAATGATGGAGATTTGGCATTGAAGAAGTTGGTGATATGGCAATGCCCTTTAATGAATGATGAAGTGAAGGAGAAGGTTATAAAATTTATATTGATTCATAACTACTCCATTTTTTATTAATTATATGCAAAATGTTTAATATGGAACATCATTTGCTAACTTTATTTACAATGAAATTCAAACATTTCTGAAATGCAGTTTGAAACCATCTTTGGTTACACATGAAGGTAAATTATGAGAAACAATAAATGTTTGATTTCAAGGGTTTTAATTTCATTGTTTTTTGTCTATAACATAAAGGAGGATATTTTGGCTTTTTGCAATGAATCAATTATGAAAATGAATGAAACTTGCTTCCTTTTCCTAAGTTTGATTAAAAATAGTAAGGACACATTCAAATGGTAGGCAACATTTAGAGGGTGGGGGACTATGCACCTGTTTTGTGGCAAATTGTCATGCAATGTTCAGGGGGCATGGGGCATCTTGCTCATCTTTTGAGATCTTTGCGGTAAAAGGTTGTAGTGGAACTATCTTATGTAAGGGGATCTCTCACAAGAGTGTTACAATGCATAGAGGGATTGATAAAGCATTAATGGAGCCCACAATTGGGTGCTGTCAAACAGGCAATGCTACCTACTTTTAAATGCATCCTTTGGAAAGGTTAAGAAGTTCTTTTCCATTACTAAGCAACAGATTGATGGAAGTCATCCAAATTCAATGGCGTGGCTAAGAAGAGCAGCAGTTTGGTCACTTTCCCTCAAATGGCAAACAACACAATCATAATTCTACACAATAATTGTAGAACTTATTCAAAATATGAATCCTGCAATTTAGCATGTTTCATTGTCTCAAAACGCTGATTGCCCTCTCGGTCATTACCGTGCAACTGCGTATCAAACTTAAGGATTAAAATGACAAAATGCACTTACATTTCCAGGATATGAATTCTATTTTCTATTCTACCATTATATTTACACAGCGTCAACAATTTATCCGCTTTGAGTGAAATACAAATCTATTTATATACATATCAAGTACTATGTAAAGCAAAGCAATGTTTTTTCCATATTGAATGTCCACACCATTTCCGTAAAGTAATTGCAATGTTCAAAACTACAACAATCCTCAATGCAACTATTTCATTAACAATGAACAATTCCAATACGATAACAATCCATTAAAGTTCATTGTATTTGACATTTTTCCACTGCCGTATTTCTTCGCTCTTTACTTCCAGACCGCATTCTTTGATATGGTGTGCGGAAACTCATTGTTAGATAACTTCTAGCACATTCATGGATTAATATAGTCAAGATCACTGGCCTGGCAAAGGCTCTTTCATGTATAACAAAAAGTGCTTAGCGAACCAAGCTATAGAGCTTTCACAGAATGAGGCAACCAAGATAGTGTGGGCAAGGAATTCCACAAGCTTCGCAAAGAGTGCAGTCTTGTTCAGCCTTTTATATCCAATAGTCTGATATGTTCCATTCAGCTTTAATTTCGAGTCCAGTTTCAATATAATTACTGTTGAGCCACTCAATTGCTACTCTCAGTATTTGAACTGCAGTTAACGTCCAATATTCTCCCTTTTGGTGTATGCAATGTTATTCCACAAATTGGTCTTCCACATGTTTAATTTCATCTCATATGCATCTTTGGCAAGACAACTGCCATAATATTCTAGCATTTACTCATTTTTCAGCTATGCTACTTTCCAACATCTTCCCAACTGATTATCAACTGAAAAAGGCGGCTTACATGTGAATGCTGTGATTTTATTGCGTGATTGTGACTGGCGGGAAATAACTGGCCTCGGGTCTAATTTCTATCATAAGAGTCATGCATGTGTGACGTCATACATTAAGGGACGGGGAATACAGTGAATTCTCAATGTTTTACAACGGGAGAGGGTTTTGCTCCTGTCCAGGTCGTCACTAGGATTCTCCGAAGTTGAACAACATAGTTTTGAAATACTGCAGTTATATTCTCTAAGAACACTTTTGATTATGCTAAGAGTAGAAACAAACATCCATAGCAACACTATCGATTCGTGAACAGCATGTACGTATTCTCTGAAAAATTACACTTCTCTTAGCTCTGGAAATGTCCTCTCTACTGTGGAAAGGAGCACTACGATATAGGGAATTTTTTTGCTGTTGCTAAAAAGGACCTTTGGTCTGGACCTCAAGCACCCCATACAGTGAAGACTGTAATAGGACTGCACAGCTCATCATTCCTAGTATTTAATCACACGATAATCATATGATCAGTAACTAATATCACGTGCTAACCTTGATGCTAATCCTTGCTAATTGGTATTATTCTTTCAGTATTTTGAAGGGGACTTAGTATTTTTACTTTCAAGCATGCGTATTTACTTTCTGCCAATCTTAATTATTTTCTGTATATATATATTTTGTTAGACCTTATTTTAAGAGGGAGTTAGAGTATTAGATTTTTCTCGAGAGATAATACAAGTGTGATCACTCAATATGTAGTCCTCCCTTATGAATGCCTCCAAAACAAGCGAAGTGCTCCTATCACAAGACAACTACCCCCTGTACCGTCGACCATATAGAGACAATGGGAGCTGTATGACGTCCACGTGATACTCGTTGCATGTGGTATAATTGCAATAGACAATATTTTAAACAAAGAGTGACAGCAACTTTCTAGTCTTTGATCACAAGGCTATTGAACAGGGATTAGGAACCTATTCTTCTTGAGAGAGATAATGCTTGCGAGTCATTTTTGGCTCTATTTGTACTGCAGCTGGTGCTCTCGCTCACAGAAAAGTCCTAGTTTGCTGTTCTTCAAAGTCCATTGCATTGCAAACTATGCTGTTGATATGCCCCTCATAAAACACACATAATTCAAAACAATGTATTCAGAGACTTTTTGTGCTCTAAAACTGTTTGCCCCACTTAAAAATTAATGCATTTAGCCGTATTTAGTATTAGGAGACTGGTCATTATTCATATCAGGACCAGGGTGGAAGGAATATTGAAATTTCCTATAGAAATTCATACGCAATTCCATACTTCTGCTGAAAACTTCACAGTACGTCAATAGGTCTAGAAAACAATATCAGTGCTCATAGTAGGCTTTCTTTATGTCAACAACGAAGCTGTACCTTAACCTCTGAAGAAAATTGCCAACTATCACTTACCATTTGGTTTATATTGTTGTTTGAGAAGCAATGCAAAAATCAAAGACACAAGCTGAGGTTTTAGGAATGCTGTTCTTGAGTTTGTGGTGAATATGTTGTTTTTCCTTATATCTATTATATCCTTCTCAACAGGTATGAAATTTGACACTCCAACAATCTTTTGATAAGTTTTGTTTAGTAGCCCAACATAGTGACCATAAATATTTCCATGTCCCATATTAATTCATTATATCATAGTCTTAGCTACTAATAATGACCAATCCCTAAAAATATTGTATGTTTCTTGTGGAAAGGTGCTAGGTTTTCATGGCTTTGTCAACTAAAAAGTTTCCCGATCCATTCCTTAAAGACTTCTTAGTTAGCCAACTTTTCTATTGACGTACTTGATCAATATTTGTATTTGTCCTTTTAAAATTTTCCAATAAGACCTTACGCTGACATTTCTAATTTGGAATTATTTGGGAGAGAAGGTTAATCATGGCAGTCCTTGTCATTTTTATATTTTTCTTTAAGTAGTTGGTCAGGTAAGACATCTCTGAAAGACCTCCCGTCTACACTATTAGTTTGTATTTGCAGCAGTTTTGATCCTGCTACGAAAGCTGATTAGTCTTGATCCATTGTGGTTCCAGAATGTACCAGCATAGTGTATATGATAATAATAACTACAATAAAAAAGACATGTGTTGGCAATTTTAGGCAAATATTGTCAAAATGGGATGGAATACGACCATATGACGATAGAAAACTTGCCATACAAACTCTCCTGCTTCTAAACGTTTAGAACCAGACTCAAAATACAGTGATTTGATAGAAACTATGTCAACATTCAGTTTCCCTGCGCTAATGCTACTAATTTTATAACTGTATCATTAGTGATATTAGAATGTTATTGTTGCTCTAGCTTCATTTATCAGTTCATTAAATATCAGAATTAAGGCTTCACCGGTGCTCTTTTTGCTGATTACTCCACTTTCATTGTTCTTATAGATATTGCAATGTGGCATAACATTGCAAATTAATGGTGAAGTAATGCATCCTCCACAACCAGTGAGTTGCGTACATTGTATTTGTTGTAATCGCTTACCATTCTGGATAACCGCTTGTATACATTCACACAACCCGTATTCCATATCTATTATCGTATCTGCTTTTATAAATAATTGTTTGCTTTTGATATATTTGTACCATTGTCCTACATTAATTAGTAACTCATTGTTTGTTTTCCCATCGCTCAGCTTCTTCAAAGAAGGAGTTGATTTGCTTCAATTTTGTCCCATTCATTCAAAGCTTAAATTTGCTTATTGTCAGCCATAGATTGTATTAAGGATTCAATTTTCTCACCATTGTTGATTTAACATTGCGATTTTCACAGGTCTTTTTTTCAATGGAATTTTGAATTCTATGAAAAAAGGACCCTGTCCCTTAGACTAAATTTAACATTTAAGATTCAATCTGTAAATCTATAATTTTGCATGTTTTTGTTCCTTATGTCTTCCCCCTTTCTATGTTTCTGTGTACCTCAAAATTGATGTTTGATACAGAACTGCTAAGTATTACATCATTTCATTTCATTATATAATTGGATTTTAGACACCTCCATCTTCGGCAAAGAATCATTCTCCAGTTCAGTCAAGGAAATGATGCTGTACGCTGATTTAATGATGTCATTCAAACTCATATGCGTAAGTGAATTTTTCTCTTATTTTTAATCAAAACCAGGCCCTTTGACTAGTCTGTCTCTTTTTCAGAATTTTGGGTTTCCTGTGTATTCACAGATGGGCTGTGAATGTTGATTTAGAGTTTCTTGAACATTTGTCGTAGTCCTTGAATATTCCTTAAAAACTACTTGAATTTGCATATCAAAATCCTACACGAACTCTGCGGGTAGCGATTGAATGTCATATATTTTTGCCAGTAGATAACAGGGTATGTCCTAAAACTGCATTTTTCATACTCTCAAGTGCCAAATAAACGGGGGTCCTAATAGACAGGGGATTGGAACAAATTCTAAAATTTTATAAGTGTGGGGTCAAAGTATTTGGGGGTCACAATTTAGAAGTTGCATTCAATGGTTATAAAACGATGGAAAGGAGAAAAACAGGTTGTCATAAATCATACAGCTGAATTTTATGCAGAAACACTCCATTTTGCCTTGAATATTGGGCTTGAATATTACTAACAAAAAAATGGAATGAAGTGGTTGGTTATAAAGTCAATTTCCTTAAAATTAATAAAGGGAGGGTCCTAATCAGATTCCTAGGTTAGGAAAACATCGAAAAATTAATAAATGGGAAGAATTTTATTTGGCACGTGAGAGTAGGTATTCAGTGAGAAAATGAGGCTATGGGGGTCTTGTCATTTGCCATAAGTCCTCGAGTAAACCCTCCTCACATAAGCCCCACCTAAAATGTCAATTTTGCAAATAAACCCTCCCTCAAATAAGCCCAACCGGAGAGATGGCCCAGTGGTAGAGCATCTTCCTCACTTCCGATAGGTCATAGGCTGGAGCCCTGACCGAGTCATACCAAGACTTTAAAGATAGTACTAACAGCCTTCTTGTCTGGTGCTCGACATATGAGAATGGAGAGGGACAGGTAAACACATGGAGCTACCCGTGCAAATATGTCCAGGGGGGCTTATTTGAATATTTATGTCGTATATGATTCATTTAGCAATTTAACCGTATTTTTGATGCTCAATCCTAACCTTCTAATGGTGTTTTAGTACTGATGCGTGTCACGTGATCTCCTGAGCGTATCAATGTAAGCAATAGCTAATACCTGTTTATGTGCTTTTTCCCTTTGATTAATCTGTAGTTTGTTTCAATACTTGTACCCCTGTGTTTCACTGCTCTACTTTTCTGATTTAATTATTGCCATGCTTATCCTCCTTGCCATGTTTATTGTTTATGTCTGTCTGTTCATATTGAACTCATGAAGGACAAATTTTATGCTAATTCATATTCTTTCATATTTGTAGACACCTCCTCCGCAGCCAAGATATTTTCGTTGTGTATGCAGTTGTAGAGACTTCCTCTGGTGTATGTCATAATTGATCATTTATAAACATTAAGTATTAATTATCAAGAGACGAGTCATTATATATTAAGCTTTCATCATTTATCTTTTAAGTATTTTGTACGTGTAACGCTTTCTGCATGCAACACCTCACCTTAGTTCAGGTGGCATGGTAGCTGCGCAAGAACACTATCTTCTGGGGGCTCGCTGTTGTGATATGTTTACTCAATGTTCATAAATTGTTATACATTTCGAACTTATTGTTAAACTATGAATTCTGTGGCTAGTGTATGTATTTTACAGAGCCTTCACAGAGGATGAGTGCTTTCATACCCCAGGGAAACATTTTATCCAGAAGTCTTGCTTCTTATCCATAAATTGCGTATTTTTAAAAGCCTGTTGAAGACAATCGGCGAATATCTTAGCTGCCACGCCCATTTTTTGGCAAGTTTTTATTTAGACCCTACAGGTCTTACTTTGGTGATGGCCCTGGTATTTTTGCGCCAAATATTAGATTTTCTGATATTGTTAGTAAGGAACTTAGTCTATGTTAGCTGAATTGAATTAGTCCAGAAAGTATGACAACTGGATGTAGTTGAGGTACAGGGTTTACTCTAGTTCAGTTGAGCTGAATAATGCAATTTACCTGCAAATGGTCGATGAAAGGTAATTGTCTTTTCCACTTCTTGTTTAAAAATACACCATGGTATGTGGCATAAAATCTAGGGTGCGCCAATTGGGGTGAAAAGACCTTATGTGCTTGATGACTTCAGGTTTAATAGCCTTCTCGAGGAAGGGATTCTCCATTTCGGACATCTATAGCTATTATATCTTGAAGAAATACTTGGTCTATGTCAGTTTAATTAAATTATTGCAGCATGTGAGACAACTGTATGAAGTTTCAGTACAGAGTTTACTCTAGTTCGGTTGCACTGTATACGGCCAGTTATTCAACATATCTCCTGTGTATGGAATAAATCATTTGCATTATTGTCTCATGGTTCCGAGACTGGCATTACCATATTGAACTGTAGAAGTGGATAAGGTAGTAGTAGTTAAGGTAGTAGCTGTTGTGCTTTATTTGAAATAAATATCGCTTAAATTTACATCATTTAGAGGTTGCTTAGTGGCCTATTCCATATAATATTGCCCATGTAAGCATCGAGCATTCACATATGACGTCACATTCATCGTTCATTAACTTTTGGCAGTTTTAAACACCCACCCATCCCTTGCCCCACTTTGTCATAAACTCAAATCCACTCACCCACCCCCTAAAGCGTAGCGTCACATAATGATAGGATATTTGTCTGCTTTCGTAAATATGGGTTTATTATGTCTTCTTTGGCATCAAAATAGGATTGCCAGATTATTTTGTGACGTGAAGCGAAAGTTGTTCTAAAAAAGAGCTAGACTTACTATTTTGAGGAAAATGTGCTAAATATGAAGTGGTTTAAAAAATGTGACATTACACGCCAAAAATTAAAAGCTCCCCCATCCGCCTTGAGTGACCTAATATTTGAATGGACTCCTTTTTATTGTCATGTTATGCAGGTATTGCTGTAAATGTAGGTACCCTATTTTCACATGGTGCTCGTTAGATCCGCAGCATATCTTCCGTAGGACAGTTAAAACAGTTCACCCCTTTTGTTACAAGATTCTATGTTGCACTTGAGGACACAAGTCTAATGCAAGAAAAAACTAAGTTGTGAAATCACTCCAATTTTCCAAAGAATTGTTGAATTCTATGGGGCATGGATCTATTTTCAGTGAGTAAAAGTAAACAATAGAACAGGTTAACGTAACTAGAGGCGCTTGCGTCACTGGTGGCACATTTGGTCATGGGAAGTAGCGTACAGCAAGAGCACTCAAAATTGAAGGAGAAAATAGGAAACGAATAATATAACAAATATTAGAAAATTCTAACTGGGAGTGATTTATCGAACTCCAAACTTTTACATCAATGGCACCATTAGGAACTCCTAATCTTCATTGATTTTTCATAAAATAGTACTTAATGCCAGACCTTATCAACTAAAATCTGCCAAGTATTATCATCGCAATTTTAGCGAGAAAACAGCGCCACATTTAAAAGCTATCCCTGTATGTTGGAAGTAACGGGAATGATCCTGGGAACAGGTGTAAATACACAATTTTTGTAAGTGATCTTATTTATAGCAAGTTGGGGGCGCGAACTATTTTCTCTTTTCATAGGGGAGGGACCCCACAAAATTTAATTGAAAATTACGGGCTTAGAGAAATGATTAGAGAAGCCAAGAATGAATACTAGCTAGGCCATTTGAGGTTACAATTAAGAATAACGACAGTTACATTTGCAGCAGCAGAGGAAGGCAATAAACTCTTAGTATTATCATTTTTAACACTTATCACTTACCATTATTAGCAATAGAAGCTTGTTTTGTATGACCATTATATTGACGAAAAGCACATATTATCTTTCTTTTTCTTTGTTTCCTGTGCTTCTTCTATACCTTCAGTGACAAAGCTAAGTGTTCTGCCTAACCTACCGGATAGACAAAATTCTTTCAAATTTCATTTTCATAAGATGGACTGAACTAGTCGAATAGAAAATTGAGTTTTCAGACATAAAGTTACCTATTTATGGGCTCATGATTGATTAAAACGCTCTTTCAGAACACCAAAGGTTCTGATTTTTCATCAAACAGCACTGCTACACGCTATTTTATAAGATACAAATATTGATGGTTCCGAATAAGGCATATAAAATCGTAAAAGGGGGTGGAACTCCCATAAACGCGTAAAAGGGGATAAAAGTTTCCACAAAACATATAAAGTCATGAAAGAGGATGGAGGTTTCCAAACAAGCATAAGTAGTATATATGTTGGGGGATTCAACGCAAAAAGTACCAAAAAAATGTCTAGCGCAAAATTTTCGAATCTATATGTTTCCAATAAATGTCTAGCACAACAAATCCAAAGCAAAAATTTCCAATCTATATTAAACTTAAATGTTGCAATAACATGTTAATAATGGATATATTTCATTATAATGTTATACATAGTGTTACCATAACCCCTATCCTAAGCAGTGCATGGTAACCCCCCCATAAAAACTAATATATCAAAACAATCTACATATTTCAAGAAACAGTTTTAGGGGGTGGCTCAGCACTTTGTTTCCAAGACTCGAGGGAACCCTCAATGAATGCCTAACCCCTATTCCCAACGCAAAATTTCCGAAAGAAATTAATCTAAATGGTTTCAGCGTAATTTTATAAAAGATTATTTAATAAATATTATCTAATAGTATAGTATAAATGAATTGTAATAAAATTATTCATGGTAAATTAAAAGAAGAATGTATAATATGTCAATTTTGTGATCAAGAGATTTTATATAAAGAAGTAAAGAAATATTTATGTTGTGATACTATGGATATAGTTAAGGATAGTAATGGTGGTAACATTTATAAAAACTGTGGTATAGTACAGTTCTATGATAACAAATCTGAATACATGGATTTCAATCAAAATAAATATAGAATAATAAGAAAGTCGATTTACCATCAAAAATGTCATCTAATAAATAAGTTAAATATTTATAATCTTGTATCTTCTTCTACAGTCTTTATCACATCATCTTCAGTCAATTGTCTATTATCTTTTGTATCTTTATATTTAGCTAATCTAGTTTTCAGTACATGATTTTCTTTATTATTATTATAATTTACTGCATCAAAAAGTCTACTAAATATACTTCTATTATATTCGCTCTGCGAAGATCCTCCAAAGTTGGAATATAATTGATAAATCAAACCATTGTCTTTTAAACATTTAAACTCTTTCTCTGTGAATACTCTCTTAGTGTAATCAAAAAAACTTTCTCTTACTTCAGGTATATCAGTTTCATACTCCTCCTCAATTGGTTCAAATGTTGATGGTAGCTTTTCAACCCAATCTTAAGCTACAGAAACTTGATTAGAAATAGCTTTACCTAATTCTTTAATGTTTTCAACAATTTTTTTCTGGGTTCTATCTAATATTCTCAAAAGACAAATTACAAATCAAATTAGTGCTTATATTGATTCAACTATTGATAGAGAGTTTGATCTTAGGAGGCAATATAAACCACTAATTGAATATAATGAGAAGGCTCAAGAGACAATTGATAAAAAGCAGGATATGAGCCAGAAAAGATCCAAAGTCGGATATCAGACCATTTCCACAATGGACGCCATCAAGGCATTAGTCCTATCTACATAAGTCAAAACTACTACGATACACTTCAGAAATTACGGTTAAACTGTTCTCATATGGTTCTATACCCACCAACTACTAAAAGCCATTGTTCTTTGATTGGAAAGGAAAATAACATAAATCCTGAATTATTCAATAAATTGGGCCCGTATGAGTTCATATTTATTGAAAAGGAAAAAATATGTAAAAAATTTTCAAGAAAATATCTAACTTATCAATATATGACAAGTTACTGTATGAAATGTAGAAGAAAAACACAAAGTGTTGGTGAAAAGTACGAAAAATCAAAAAATGGACGGTTAATGCTTAAATCAAAATGCTCCACATGTGGTTAAAAAAAGAGTAAATTCGTGCAAGGAAAAAAGGGGGGTTCCTTTGATATACACAAGCTTATTGGGAAACTACCAAGACCAAAGAATGTATGCACTCTACCAGGCTATCGATATGTAGGTCCTTATAACCCCCAAGAAGAGCAGCTTAGTTATGATAAAGATGGTAATATCACTGAAAATTTTGCACCCCAAGCCAACGGAATTGATCGCATTGCAAGTCATCATGACGTTGATTACAGTATCTGTGGGAATGATAAAAAATGTAAGAGTGTGGCTGATGATATGAGAATGGTCAAAAGGATTGATGAATTACCGTACAGGAAGGTTCAAAAATCGGGTGTCTTAGTTCGTAATATAATTAACGCTAAACAAAAACTAGATCTCGTGGTACCACTAAAAAGAAAAAGCCATCGAGTGAAGAAAACTGGCAAGAAAAACTAGCTGATGAACTACATACACCCATAAAACGCAACTTTACTCGACGGCGTGTGATTGTTAATAACATTGATGAAATATGGGCAGCTGATCTAGTCGATATGTAACAGTTTAGTAAATGGAATAAAGGCTATAAATATATTCTAATGGTTATTGATATATTCTCGAAACGGAGTTGGATTGTTCCCTTGAAGGATAAGAAAGGGGAGACAGTTACTAAAGCATGTCAAACCATATTTAGAGATAGAAAACTAGAGCATCTATGGACTGATAAAGGTAAAGAGTTTCACAACAAAACTACATAACACAATACTCAATAGAGAATGAAGAGAAGTCCTCAGTACTTGAATGATGGAATAGAACAATCAAGTCTAAAGTGTGGAAGCAATTCACTGTTCAAGGTAATACACAGTACTTAGATGTGCTACCTAAAATATTGGAACAGTATAATAATACAAAGCATTCAAGAATAAAGATGACGCCTACAGTAGCAAGCATAAAGAAAAATGAGGGAACTGTTTACTTTAATCTATTTGGTGATATGAAGCAAGTAAAATCTAAACCGAAATTCAAAACAGGTGATATGGTCCGAATACATAAGTATAAACGAAGTGGACTTGATAAAGGATATAGCAAAACGGAATGTATTCCGTATTGATAAAGTCATCCGGAGAGATTATAAAAAGAAGCAAGCTTTGGTGAAGTGGAATTGATATAGTGATGAATTTAATAGTTGGATACCTCTCAAGGACTTAAACCACTTATACAAACCATTTTAACAAATATAGAGTTTCAGTTTTTTATGCGTTTAATACTTAAAGAATTATTTTCTATCTATAGATTATATATAATATTGGACAAACTGAAATCGAAATAGATAAAGTAAGATTAAAGTATTCTGAAATATCCGAGGACGGAATACCCCACAGAGCTTCATGAAAATCATAATTCGTACCTACTTGCTTGTGAAAAAATTTAAGTGACGTCAGATTATTTTTAAAATATTGCTTCCAAATATAATATTTCAACAGGACTCGTACAAAAACTAACTCCAAATTCAAAAAACAAAGAAACATATGTACTTCATTACAGGAACCTTCAGTTATATACAGATCTCAGATTAAAAGTTACTAAAGTTCACAGAGTATTAGAATTCAATCAATCACCATGGCTTAAACAATATATCGACTTCAACACAAACAAACGAAAGAATGCTAAAAATGCTTTTGAAAATGACTTCTTCAAACTTATGAATAATTCAGTATTTGGGAAAACGATGGAAAATTTACGTAAAAGAATGGATTTTAGGTTAATAGCTGATGATAAAAGGTTAGTTAAACTAACAAGTAAACCTACTTATGTTAGCAGTAAGATCTTTAATGAAAACCTTGTAGCTGTTCATAAGATTAAAGAAACACTTACTCTAAACAGACCGGCATATGTGGGTATGTGCACCTTAGACCTTAGCAAATCTCTAATATATAATTTCCGTTATAACTGTATCAAGAAGAAGTATGGAGACAAAGCAAATCTTCTTTTCACAGATACAGACAGCTTAACTTATGAAATTGAAGCTGAAGATGTGTATCAAGATTTCTATAATGATAAAGAAATGTTTGATAATAGTGACTATTCAAAAGACAGTAAATTCTACTTCGATGATAATAAATAAGTAATCGGAAAATTCAAAGATGAAGCCGCTGGAGTTCCTATTTGTGAATTCGTTGCCCTTCGATTAAAACTGTGTAGCTATATTAAAGATAACGAAGACAATGGTAAAACTTGCATAGGAATAAAAACGAATGTATTCAAAAAAGAAATAACTCATGAAAATTATAAACAAATATTATTTGAAAGTAAACAGATACATCATAAAATGAAAACAATCAGAAGTGAAAAACATGAATTACAAAGTTATGAAACCAATAAAGTATCACTCAGTTGTTTTGAAGACAAACGTTATATTTCAAAAGATGGAATCAAAAGTTTTTCATCCGGCCATTATAAATAAAATTTACGCCATATATTTTCTTTTAAACTATTTGCTCCTTTAAACCATAGTTCGTTAAAATTATATTTCTTTTAAACCATCTTGTCTTTCAAATTATATTTCTTTCAAGGAAGCTTTATTGCAAAGTTATACAATTTCATGACGTCACGATACACTTGTGGCTAAATCGCATGTGTCACAGCAATGGCATTGATGGCCCATTCCCTCGGGAAAGTCCCATTAATCGGGAATGACCCATTAGACAACTTCATCAACTTCCTGCTTTTTAGGGGATGTAAATGCAACTACTGATATCATGTAAAATACGATTGCATGAAAGCAATATTTTCATAGGGGGTAGCCATGCACTGAGGGGTCCTTCAAGTCTTGGAAACAAAGCGTAAAATTATTTTTTGAAAGATATAGATTGTTTTTATTTTGTGGTATTTTGGGGGGTTACCATGCACTTCAGATAAACCCTTAAAACAAGCTGGGCATCGCCTTGCGTAGCAAGGCTCTTCTCACCCTCCCCGCTCATTTTAGGGTTCGCTTTCACACTCTATCCCCTTCTCAATTTATATGATTTATTTCGCTCCGCTCAGATCTCATAAAGTCTGCGAACTGCTTCACTTGATACCATGTGTGTTTACTACCCCAAAATATTATTTGTTGAAATATATAGATTTTGAAAATTTTTTGGAAACATATAGTTTTTTCCATTTCAATCAAGCAAAAGGTATATGTTAACAAATCAGAGATTTTTTAACATAATCNCTTTATTTTCCATATTTTGGAAGATTGGAATTCTGAAGAGAGAATTCTGAGGCTCCGGGGCAAAGGAAAGACGAGGGCCCCTACGAGAAAAGTGAGCAGAAATTGTTTCTCACGCCTTCCCAATGGAAGCATCCTAGTTTCGTCCCTGGGCCTCTCCGTTTAGGGTATGCTAACAAGAGCTTCCGATTTTCGACATCAAAATCTGAAATAAAATCTTAAAAAGAATTGTGAAAAAGAACTTCTCTAATTGCTTTAAACAAGCATTTGAAAATCACCTTGTAAGATCGTAATAGCGTGGCCTTGTCTTGCATTAACAGTTTGCCGTTAAAATTCGTCAAACGTCCTGTTTCAAGATGCCCTGAATGCAAAAGACAAGCCATCCTTTAACACAAGGATGTCTTTAATCTGGACTTGCAAAACAATATGTAAAGATATGATTTCTTATGATTTTAGTTCTTTATTATGGTGTCGGTTACCAAATAAGATAAAGATTCCTACAAAGTCAACCAATATAAGAGTTATTTAAACATCAAGCATGTAACACCATAGAGATAAAGGATTATTTCGTGACAACCAAAACAAAGTTAGATGTTACCCTTTACTCTCTCTTTCTAAAGATATACATTAATGCTGTGATTTTGTTTAGAAACAAGGAGGTATACTAACTTCACTCAAAAGAGTGTTTTTGACTAACCAACCATTTGAACGCATCGTCATTCACCGCACAATGAAATCTTATAGCTGAATACCAATTAATTTAACTGATAATTTTTGCTGGATTGCAAATCTTCCAACCAAAAAGAATATTTCTTGGATACTACAAATACACGTAACGTGACCAGGAGTAACACTTCTTGGAG